>JABSNV010000772.1:0-64286 GCA_024085815.1 Flaveria linearis
GTCATATGAAATGTATACAGTCTCTTTTCAGATAAAGTCTATTTGCAAGTGACTTTGTCATGTAAAGAGACTCAAGTTTAGTCCATATCTGCTGCAGTTGATTCTTTGGACACTTCCTTAGTACCGATCACCAAGACTCAATATGATGGAACTGTGGGCTTTCTCAACAGACTCCTTCCACTATTCTCCATTCTTTCTTTTCTCATCTGGAGTATTCTCAGGAATCACTGGAGCCTTCCCTGTAGTGCATCAACAACTCCATTGTGAACTAACAGTGCTCGCATCTTCACCCTCCAAAGACCAAAATCATTGCGACCGTCGAATTTTTCCAATTCGAATTTCGTTGATGAAACCATCGTTCTTCAGATCAGAAATGAAATCGAATTCGATCCTCAATTGAGCCAACCAGGCTCTGATACCAATTGTAATCAAGACCGAATACAATCAAAGAACAATGAACAATTGAATTACTAAAACTTCACCAATGATTTTATTAATAGAAGAAATTGAATACAAGGAAGAAAGATGAAGAAGATTACAAGAAGTGAATCGAATTACAATCAACAATCCTATTTATAGTTAGCTATCAACTAACCACAAGTACCGAACCTTAATTCTTCCCTAATTGAGCCGTTAAAAGCTTTAACAAACTCAGTTACATCTTGTACACTTAAACCCTGAACTTTTGAATATTACATTTTAAACCTGAACTTAGTGACTTGTGTTTATATCAAATCCCACATTTGTCATCTGACATTTCCATCGATCCTCTCCGTCATTAATACTAACCAAACGCAGGTGATGTTGCAAGGCTTGAAGTTCAGTAATCTCCACTGCTGATGATGGTTGTTTTTCCATACCCAATTCACATCATTCCAGTGCCCTCTTTTTAGCAATCGTGGACTTTGGTCTTCTTATCTGCTACAGACCTGAAAATACAAGGAAAAACATTGCATAGAGGCCAAGATGGGGACCAGTTGTCAGTCCAAAACATGGTCCCCTTGCCGCCCCTACTGAACATTGTAGTTTTTCATGGATGTTTATGTAACTTTGTCCAAATCCCTCTCCACCTCCCCAATAGACTTCCATACCCCCGGTTGAGATTTTTTTCATAGGGATTGTCATATACATTTCTTTCCTCCATGTAAGGCATGGATCATTCTCGCCCACAACTGTGAACCACACTGTTTAAACCTCCACCACCACTTCGACAATAATGCAATGTTCATCTCATTTATTCCTTCGAAACCCAGGCCACCCTTCATTTGGATAACACAGTCTTCTCCCAAGCTACCCACTTAATCTTCTTTTGTCATCTCCACCACCCCAAAGAAACCTTCTTTAATCCCTTCCAATGTCTTTAAAATTCCAGCGGGAGCTCTAAAGAGAGAAAGAAAATATGTAGGGAGATGACCAAAAACAGCCTTTATTAGAGTCAATCTCCCCGTAAAGGATAATGTTTTAGCTTTCCATCCTGATAGTTTTTTATTGAACTTTTCAATCATCGAATTCCAACTAGATAGCTTTTCATATTATCACCAACAGGTAGTCCCAAGTACTTAAACGGGGCGTTTCCTTCCTGGCATCTAAGAAGGGCTTCCATATTCTTAACCTCATTGAACACCAATCCCATAAACCTTACTCTTCCTATAGTTAACTTTAAGACCCGACATAAGATAAAAAAATTCTTAGTATTCTATTTAACATCTTCAGATTCCTTCAGACCATTCCCAATAAATATTGCATCATCCGCAAAGAACAAATGGGACAATGATAATCATCTCCCGGGCAATGTAACCCCATTAAAAATCCCCAATGTAACGACTTTCTTCATCAATATATTTAACGCCTCCATCACTATAAGAAATAAAAATGGAGATAAAGGGTCTCCTTGGCGCAGACCCTTTTGATTTTAAATTCTTTTGATGGGGAGCCATTCACGAGAACTGATGACTTACCTTTAACCAACAAACCCATAATCCATGCTCTCCATTAGAGGGAAATCCCATATGCATCATTGTTGCTGTCAGGAATTTCCAGCTTACATTATCATAGGCCTTTTCAAAGTCCACCTTAAAAACAAGCACTTCCTTTTTAGTTTTCCTAGCCATGACACAATTTCGTTCATTATGAGTGGTCCATCTAATATATTACGTCCTTCTAAAAAAGCCGATTGAACCTCGGAAATTAGGTCCACCTCCCAGAACACCTTTGATCCTATTTGCCAAATTTTTTTATACAAATTTTTGCACAACACCGATCAAAGTTATCGGCCTGAAATCTGAAATATCCCCGTATTGAGTCATCTATTTAAGAGAATAGCTCATTGAGACTTTAGGAGATTTGTTAAGGAGCAGTAGACGTAGGGCAAATGGTGAGATGTCAATGGACAGGGCGACAACATTTTTATGGTTAAAATTAAATGTTTTTTTAACAGCTAATCGGATTAATAACGAGCTGTTGATCCACCCGGTCATCTTAATTACTTAAATACGAAACCCGAGACCACCATCTGAAGAAAACTCATATTAGATGAAAAAACCTCGTAACCCACATAGAACCCTCCATTATTTTTTCACAGGCGGGACTTATACACAAGACTCCACCTATTTGTATGAGATGTTCGGATATCTCACTTGAACATTTAAGCTAAAGATAATTAATGTTAAAAATAATTAATGTTAAAAACTTAAAATCAATAGCTGTGAAAGTTGGGAATAAGAATGAGTCAGTTGTCTGAGAATGATTAATGATTTACAATGGGAGGGGGGCTTAAAGTAAGAGTATTAGATTATGAAAAATATTTAAAATAGGTAAGCTTGATTCCTATACGACAGATTATAGTTTTCTTTTTCTTTTTTAGTTTGTGTCATGGGTGTTATTGTCAAAAATTATTGGATGTTGCTAGGTTATAGTACATATATAATCTATCTATATCTATATACTTATTAATAAAACAATACCTTAGTGCCACATGTCATTTTCTTAAACATTTATGATTTCCACCTAAAAATGCATATATCCTTATTCTTAGTCATAATTCATTTGAATAAAATCACCTATTGCTATAATTACGAATGGAGTTTTTTTCCTTAAACAGTGTATATAGAAATTTATTTATTAAAATAGGTATTTAAGAAATTGTTTTTTTCTCACTATAATGGTATGGTTAAATTTATTTCACTTTAAAATAATATTATTTAAAAATAATTAAGTACAAAGGTTAATTAAATTGTAAAACCATTTGATTCGTATGTTGCAATTAAAAACAGAAAGTTTTTCTAAAACTTATTTTTATTTTTCAATTCACTCACACTTAATTTTAATCGTGTTTTCATATAGAAAAGTTAACTTTTTTTACTATAATTTTGTTTCAGTTTTACACAAAAGTAGGCACATTTATTTTTTTATACTTTTTTAAAAAATATTTATTATTTGAAAACGTTTTTAAGCATCTTAAAAAATGTAATACGAAAAAAATATATTTAACAAAAAATGCATTCTTTAAAAATATTTTATATAAATATCATGCGAAACAAAAAAAATTAGTGTTTATCTTTATTTTATTTTACAAATTATAATTGTAATCCTCAATTACCGAAAGCATGCATATTGCTAATAGACTCCTAACAACAATTAAGGGAGAAATGAGTCACGCCATCTCGTGAACCACTCGGGATCAATTGCTAAAAACTCTAACTAAGCTGAGCTTAAATAAGCTCGAATTCATTTTACGACTCATTAATAAATGGCTTTGAGTCCGAATTTATATATGTCGAATCGAGCCTGCTCGCAAGAAGAAACTAGCATTGTATGTATATGATATTTATTTTATCTTTTATATATATACTATATAAATGATTATTAATATATAAATTTATATTTAAAACGGTTGTATAATATATATCGTTATTTTAACAAAATTACATAATCATTCAATTTCATAAAAAGATCGTTTCTACATAAGAACAAATATTCTATATAAGAAACACGTATTTTATAAAAAAAATAAAAAAATACTAATGAAAGAGTATTAACATTTTTTATGAGAATACGTTATTGACAAGGTTTTAAGAAAACCTTCTCAAAAAGAATATAAAACAGTTTCAAAATCATGACGGATGCTAAATTGGTGTTTATTTTATTTAAATTTTATCCTTATAACCTTACTTAAATAAAATTATTAAAAAACAAAAATACTCTTATCCAATCATATTATGAATAAAAAAATTAACTTTTCACTAAAAAATATTTTGATAAATTTTTGAAAACGCTCATTTTGTTAAATTAGTTTTATACCCCATACTTTGAAAAAAAAACTCATTACAAAGCGCATTTGTGATGATTTTAAAATAAAACCTGGAATTAGATTGCAAATTATAGTTGAGTGTTTTTCCCACCTAAGAACAAGTTGACTCTATCCTTACCACACATGTAATATAATAAGTTTTTACAGGTTGTATTACACTAAAATTATAAATTAAAATGTGTGGGATTCTTGCTTATTCAAACAAGTAATTAAAGGTTTCTAATTCACTCGTCCTATACAGAAGAGAATAAACAAAATACATCTCTTATATTCAAAAATGATTTAGATATTTTATCAAATCAAAGGTCTCAAATAATCAATTCAGGGTTTTGATTTCCCAAATCATAATATCGATTTTCAAATGAAAAGATAAACCATTTTATATATTTTCACTTTACAAGCATATCATGGTTTCAATTTATTCAAAATAAAATTATGCTTCAAGATCAATTCACCGATCCTTTTACACCTTATTGATCTATTTAATATTATTCACACTTCAAGTTTTAAATTATAACAACTCTTCTGCAAAGTCTTAATTCAATGCTCATATATACAAATCTCGATTGCAATAGTAGAAGTGGTCCATATGATTCAAGGATTTCGATTTGATTTCAAGATAAACTTTAGTATTTTGTTTTTTACATCAAATTGACTGGTTTAAGTTTTTGTTTATAAAAGTATGAAACTTTAATTTAGTTTTAATTTATATAAGCATGAAACTGATTATGTTTTTGGTCAATAAAAAGAGAAAATTACATAAATGGTCCCCCGTGGTTTAATCAAATTGCATGTTTGGTCCCTAAATTTGAAAATTCAAAGATAGTTTAACTTTTGTGTAATCATTGCATGCTTGGTCTATGGCATCAATTCAATTTCTATGTTGCGTTAACTCAAGTTATAAGTATACATAAATAAAACTATTAATATTAGATAATGATGGTAAAGTTACAAACAGAACATCAAATTTTATACACAAAGAAGTTTTTGAATGTTTATAAATGTTCTGATGTTCAATAAAATTATTTATACCTAAAGTTTTTATTTATAAGTTATTTCATTTCATATTATACACTATTAAACTTGTAAGCATTGATGAAGAAAGTTACTAATATTAGATAGAGATGATTTTAAAAAATTAAACATAAAAATTATATACAAAGTATTAACAATAATATATGACTTACAAACCTTTTAATCAAAAACAATTTTTAATGATTGAACCCGTGTATTACACGGGTCTTTAGTTTAATATAATACTAAAAGAGTAATTTGAAGGATACTTGTCACATTCCTAGTCCCCTAAGTTTTTTTTTCCGGATCTCCATCCTCTTAAATAGTTACCAAAATTAAAAATTAAATATTTTAATTTTTTAAGATTAAAAATTTTTCTAATAAATTAAGAAAAATATTTCTTTTATTAATGTTATTTCTAGAAAACAAATTTTTATAAAATAAAAGTTTTCTAAGATATCGAACATTTTTAAAAATATAAAATATCTAAATTTGATGTTTTTAAAAAGTAAACTTCTTTTAAACTAAAAATAATTAAAATTAGGAGTTATAATAAGAAACTTTTAAAATGACGTTTATACGGTTTGTTTGGAAAAATAGTTAATTTTTTTTGGAAATTAAAATTAAAATTATTACTTATAATATTACTCAGATGTAATTTTAATTATATCTTATTTTAAAATATCATTTTATACTTCATAAACTTCTATTATAATTAATATTTTATTTTTTAACTCGTGTAATACATGGGTTTACTAAAGTTAGCATTATATAAACAATGAATAACTAATCAATTTTATTTTTCATCCCGTTGTAATACAATTAATTTTATTTATGTTTTTATGTATTTTAATAATTAACTCTCCACCTCCCGTGTAATACACGAGTAACTAAAGCTAGTAGTCATATATGAGGAGAGACAAAACTTAAAGTGGCTATAAGCATGAGTTTCCATCACTTGTCGCTTTCTTAGGAGATACAAGTGGGATCGGATAGTATAATACCTGTAAGATAATAATAATAATAATAATAATAATAATAATAATAATAATAATAATAAGTTCAGGGGGTGATGTTGCTATTTTTAAAACTTAAAATTTAAGTTTGTACACAAATGAAACAAACATTAAACCACAGGGACCATTTTGTAAAAATTTCAAAAACTTTCTGTCTCTCTCTCCCCGTCGGCCGATCTACTGTTCCGGCCACCGCCGGTCGTCCTCCGGCGAGCATCCACGATCAAAAACACGCGGTTTTGACTCAATAATTGATCCCCGACAACCTTTTATGCAAGATGCGAACCCTATGCCTCGATTAAATTGAAAGATTGGATTGTAATTGATCCAACCGACCCACAAACCGACTTTCGGCCGACCACCATGTGCAAATCGCACTAAACGGACATAATAATGCAATTAACTTTACCTACACAATCATTTAAACGTTTAAAACATTCCTTTGAGTTCGTTTGCAACAAAACAAACAACAAACACTCCATTCGATCTCCACCTCGTCGTCGACCTGCAACTCGATTTTTAACCCACCTCCGATCAATTTTAACTAAAATTGATAGAGGGCTTTTGCTTGTCAACGATGTTAGAATGATCCTGCAAAGTTAATTCGATTATCATCAGTGTTTGTTCATCATTTGAATTCTCCCCAAAGTCGCGACTGCTACCGATCGATCAACACCATTCGAGCTTCGAAACAGGTAATTGAACACACCTATTAGTTCGTTTAATCATAGGGAACAAAAGCCCTATGGTTGTGTTCGTTAACAACATCAAATTGATGTTTAATTTGGGGTCAATCGGATTCTAGGGTTCTTGAGAAAAAGGGGGGGGCGATTTTTAACTCAGTTTATAAAGGTTTGGAACCATTTTACACCACGGCTGTAAGCCTGGTCTAGTGGTTCCATGTTTCCCCTGCTATGTAAAGGACCGGGTTCGAAACCCGGCCACCTCATATTTTTTTTTATTAGTTTTTCACCCAGAATTTAATCACAGAAAATTTTTAAAAAAAATATATAAATCATTTGGTAGGCTTCAAATATTTTTAAAGGTCACTGAATATTTTCTATATTTTTCTAAGTTAGTTAAATCAGTATTTTGTAATAAAACATTTTAACAAGAGTGTTTTGAATAATTCTTTAAAAAGAATAAATCCTTAAATAATAATTAATAAACTATTATTAGTCTAAACGTTTCCTTTCACTTAGTATTATTTAAGTCATGATTTATACTTATTTATAAAAATATTGTTTATAGATGTTATAAATAGCCATTTTTATAAAAATGGACTCTAAATAATAATTCAAATTATTATCTTATTTTTGAACATTGTATTATCTATAATTATGGATCAATCATGAAAATTGTGAAATTATAAAGGTTTTGAAATCTCATAAATTATTAACAAACGTTATAAATAGTTTATTTTGTTGAATTAAGCTCGTATTTTACAGTCAACTTACGGAGGCCGTAACTTCTTCATAACAGATTCAAATCAGTTAAACCTTATGTCCATGACGAAGTTCGTCGAAAAACGAATCTGTTGATATATAAAACATAGAAAAACTCATTCGTTTAAACCTCCAAATAGTCGTTTTCGTAACAGCTAGCAGTTCTGCGCAGCTGTAAAGATCCACGTTTTTCTCATATTTCGGTAATCCAAATCAGAAACTTTTCTAAATGAAAGTTGTTTAGAAATCACTAATTTAATAAACTGGAGATTTTCAGAATTTTTAAACGTCGTTTAGTATTTTTAACGAGTGTGAAAAGACAAGGGCAGAACTGGAATTTCCAAACTATAATTTGCGTTACGTTATCGTAGGTTCTCGCGGTGTTAACCGAGCCTAGGCCTTGTTTCTGATTATTGTCACTCGTGTATAAGGTACGGATTCTTGGTTATCTTTATCATAGTATAAATTCTGTTCCGTTACTTTGTAGTACGGATTTTGATACGTTATTTCCGTTAATATGAATCGTTTAGCCTTTATTAGTCGTATATCCTTATTATTTAATTATGCTCCGATTCGTTCGACTCATTAGTGTTATTTATTGAGACCTGTAGCGTGTAATATATATTTATGAATTGTTCTCATTATTGCATGTTCCTATAAATGTTTTATTGATATGTCATATGTTGGTAGTTGTACTACCATTTGATTTGATACTCTGTTACCCGAGCTCTCCGACATATCATTGTGGCGTCAATGATGTGACACTTTTCATGACGGTGTGTAATAAATAGTTCACGGCGTCTCCGTTAACACGTTAGTACTCAGGTAGTACTTTGGCCATAATATCTGGGAGGCGGATGGATCGATCCTAGTTCAGTTCAGTTCAGTTCAGTTCCGGGGGATGGAATCATGTGTGTACGCCCCACACACCATCTCATTAGTGCATAGTCTAGCTAGCTATGTGCTTATCAGTTCAGTTTTGGCTCTGGGTACTTCTTATATTACACGACTTATTTTGTTTGTATATACGCGTCGTGTAGATCAGTTCAGTTTAGTATTACATGTTCAGTTCAGTATCAGCATTATATGTTTAGAATCACATTTTCGTTTCAGTATCATATGATCCGTTCAGTATTCCGATATAAGTATTTTATGCTTCGTATCGTTACTATTGTTATTTCCGTCACTGAGCAACTTTGGCTCAGCCGTATTTTCTTTTGTGGTGTTTTATTATTTGATTGTAGGTAATCAGGGGGTTCCGGGAAATCAGTGAAGAGTGGTTGAAGATCAAGATTGTATTTTCTTTATTCGATGTAATGAATAACTAATTAGGTTCTTTCGGATTATGGGGTTTGCTTGAATTTATTTCTTTTGATAATCTCTTTAATATCGTGAAATGGTTTTTGATTTGATATCTGTAATAGTGACACGTCAGCCTCTCCGGGTTGGGGTGTTACAGTTATGGTATCAGAGCAAAGGCTCTTTCCTGTAGAAAACTTAAACATTAATAATAAACTTGTGAGTTAATGGGTAGACGTTGGGTTAGGATCTAATTTTTGTTCCCAATCAAAATTTCAGTATTCACACGTGTATCTTCATTTCAGATGGCTCCTAAGAGACGTGTGAACAACTGCAATAACTCGAATGGCCCCTCATCTGATACTCCTCTTGAAACCCTGGTTGCTAATGTCGTAAACGCTGCTATTTCTGGGATATTCCCTAATCTGATGACTCAGACTGCTCAAACAGTCATCCAGCAGATGCAACAGGCAAATTCAGAGGGAAACAACACAGGACCTCCACCCGGTGTAAATAACTCAGAGCCACCTTCTGGCGAGAACAACACAGGAGCACCTTCCGGTGATAATACACCACCACCCCGTGATGGTATTCATGTCTGGTTGGAACGTTTTCAGAAACAAAGGCCTAAGTCTTTCAGTACTTCCAATGATCCGGTCGAGGTGCAAAACTGGATCAGTCATATTGAGAAATTGTTTGAGGTACTTGGTGTTGAGGACGTATACAAAGTAAGGTTGGCTACATACAAGTTAGAAGATGATGCTCACAGATGGTGGACGACTGTGAAACAAGCTAGAGGAGGAAACGAATATGCAGCTACACTTCCTTGGGATAAATTCCGAGGAATGTTTTATGAGGAATACTTCACTGCTGCTGACCGCACTGAGTATCGTAGACAGTATGCTAATATTAGACAGAGGGATGACGAGCACATAACAGATTTCAAGACACGATTTACGCGGTTAGTGAGTTTTCTTGGTGCATCTGCAGGCTCACCGCATGAGCAGACAGAAAATTTTCAGTGGGCCATATGTGAAAGAGATCGAAAGTTTATTTGAATCATCGGTTTAAAGATATTAATGAAGTGGTTGATGCTGTTAAAAACTTATATAATGATAAGAAGAATGGAAGGAAGTCGTATGATGATAACCGCAAGCGGCCTAGAGAGAATGACCAGGATCAGTCTTCTTCTCATACAAATAAGAATCAGTCTTCACCACCACGAGACCGTCGAAACCGTTTTGATCGCAGCAATAACAATAACTCTCGATCATGGAAGAATCAAAACCAGAACCAGAAATCAACTCATAATCAGACTCAGCAGGCTCCTACTCGTGCGCAACCACCAAATCAGCAGCACCCTAATCAGGATCGGAATGCTATCCCTTAGTGTAACACATGCGGGAAACTTCATAAGGGAGCTTGTCGTCTGGCCGGAGGATTATGTTTCAGATGCGGACGTGCAGGACACATGATTAGGGATTGCCCTCAGCTTGACCCTCGTAATAACGCTGGAGGGAATCAAGCTAAACCTGCAACTGGAGGACGAGTTTTTGCACTCACTGCAAATGAAGCGACTAACGCACCAGGTATATTTCTGACCCCTTAGTTAGCAACGTATTATATACATATATATGTCTTATCTGATACTGATAATAAACGCCTTAGGTATGATCTCCGGTACCCTTTGCATAGGAAAGCGGGATATTTATGTCTTATTTGATACGGGCGCTACGCATTCTGTCGTATCTCTTTTGTTTGCTAAGTACTTAAGGACTACACCGACTACGTTAGAAAACGCTTTGGCTATTACGACTCCATTAGGGGAGTCGACTATCATCTCGCATGTCTATAGAGATTGTCCGATCAGAATCGAGTCTATTATTCGTAAAGCTGATTTGTTTCCTATGCAAATGAGTGACTTTGATGTCATACTTGGTATGGACTGGTTAACTCGACATCACGTTACTATAGAATGCCAGACTCGTCGTGTTTTATTTGGGGATCCTCAATGCCCTGAACTCGTTTATCAAGGGACTCAGCCTCGAAAATCGTTGAAAATCATCTCTGCGTTTAAGGCTCAGAAACTCTTATCGCACGGTTGCGTGGGCTTCTTAGCTTCAGTGAAAGCTACATCTTCTGAAAAGCCGAACATATCTGATTATCCGATTGTATGTGATTTTCCTGACGTGTTTCCTAAGGAGTTACCCGGACTTCCACCAGATCGCGAGGTAGAATTCACTATTGATCTTATTCCAGGTGCTGAACCGATTTCTAAGGCACCGTATCGTATGGCACCTATGGAACTTAAGGAGTTAAAGGAGCAGTTACAGGAATTACTAGATTTGGGATTTATTAGACCAAGCGTCTCGCCTTGGGGCACACCGGTCCTATTCGTGAAGAAGAAAGATGGTTCTTTGAGACTCTGCATTGACTACAGAGAGCTCAACAAGATCACTATCCGTAATCGTTACCCTCTGCCTCGTATTGATGATTTATTTGATCAGCTTCAGGGTGCAAAGTGTTTCTCTAAAATCGATCTGAGGTCTGGTTACCATCAGTTAAAGATCAAGGAGTCTGACGTCCCTAAATCTGCCTTCCATACTCGGTATGGTCACTATGAATTCTTGGTTATGCCGTTCGGGTTAACTAATGCCCCGGCCGTATTCATGGACCTAATGAACCGAGTCTTCCGCAAGTTCCTCGATAAGTTTGTCATTGTATTTATTGACGACATCTTAATTTATTCTAAAAGTAAGGAGGAGCATGAGAATCATCTTCGTATCGTGCTCGAAACACTACGTGAAAAGAAGCTTTATGCAAAATTTTCAAAGTGTGAATTTTGGCTGAGCAAGGTAGCCTTTTTGGGTCATGTCGTTTCTGCGGATGGTATTATGATGGACCCTGCTAAAATAAAGGCGATCACTAAGTGGCCTAGACCTACCTCGGCCACAGAAGTCCGTAGTTTCCTTGGCCTTGCTGGTTACTACCGCAGATTTGTCGAAGGTTTTTCTGTTATAGCTTTACCCCTTACGCAACTGTTAGGAAAGGGGTTAAGTACTCTTGGAATGATGAACGAGAGAAAAGTTTTGAAGAGCTCAAGAAAAGATTGGTGTCTGCTCCTGTTCTCACACTTCCATCGGGCACGGGTGGATATCAGATTTACAGCGATGCCTCTAAAAAGTGACTTGGATGTGTGCTAATGCAGCACGGTAAGGTCATTGCTTATGCTTCACGGCAGTTGAAACCTTACGAGGTTAATTATCCTACGCATGATCTTGAACTCGCTGCTGTTATTTTCGCGTTGAAAATATGGCGTCACTATCTTTACGGAGAGACTTGTGATATTTTTACAGATCACAGAGCTTGAAATATATCTTCACACAAAAGGAACTAAACATGAGGCAGAGAAGATGGTTAGAGTTGTTAAAAGATTATGATGCCAATATTCAATATCATCCCGAAAAGGCCAATGTGGTAGCTGATGCTCTTAGTAGGAAGAACTCAGGAACAGTAGCCTCCCTACAGTTACAGTCTCAGAACATTACCGATCTCGATAGATTGGGTTGTAACGACCCGAATTTCGTATTATGTAATTAAATACAATTAATGTATCATGTGTTAAAACCTAATATTGTAAAATATGTTAAAGGTTAAATATTTAAGACTTAACTAGAAAATTTGCTAGTTAGTTAATAGTGTTGGAAAAATGAAAAATGATACTAGAGGGGTGGATCTTGCCAATTGATGAAACTTAAACATGGATATGTATGGCTTGCCATACATTTGGTGAGCATTGTCTCTCACTCACGTTTCACACAAGAGAAGAGGAGAAGAAGAGCTTTGGTCATCTCCTTGCTCAAATTGTTGGGGATTCAAGTGCAAGATCCGAAATTGAACCCTAGAAATCATTCTTCATCTCATCAAGAGCTACAAGTAAGTGTCATTTGATGTTCTTGAGGTGTAAAATCGTCACCCACATGATGGGTGTAGAAATTGGTGGTTTAAACATGAAACCCTAGTGTTATAGTGCTAGATGATCATGTGTATGTGTGTATTATGGTAACTAGATGTGTAATTTCTCCTTAATTGAAGATTTACATGAACCATGCAAATGGGTTTAGTTACTAGAAGGTTAAACTAAGGATTCTTCATGTAAACTAGTTGCTAGTTATAGAATCCATGTTCATTCTTGTAGAAATGTGATTATGTGCATAACATTTGGAGGAAATTGATGAATCACATGTGTGATATGTGATTTAGGTGCAAAACTAGCTTGATGATGTTTAAAAGCTAGTAAATAACCAATATGTTAAGTTATGCACATAAGGTGTTTGATGAAATGCCTAAATTAGATGAAAATCATGAATGAACTACTTAATTGCAAGAAATGTGCAATGTGAAAGCCTAGATTGTAGGTTAAATGTGATAAATGGTCAAATAGACCATATGTGTGATTAAATGAATGTTATGTGTTAAATGGGTCCTTAAAATGGTAATAGGAAGTGGTGTGGCAAGCGGATCCAAGGGAACCGGCAAGGAACACGTTTGATTGACCACTTAAACCTTTCGGACTCAAGGTAAGACATTCTTTAAATTGAGCATAACAAAGTAAAGGCATGAGTCACAATGTGTGTGACCATGTGCTCATAAGCTCAAACAAAATATGAAAACCACGTTTAAAGGATAAATAGTTGACTTGCACTGTATGTGAGCTTCTATGACAAATGATTCACGACGTGCGTGAACATAAAGGAAAATAACACTCTAGTGTTATACCACACGGTTGTGGAACAGAACGAGTCACGACGTGCGTGACCGTCCCATGGAAATGGGAAGAAAGGACAAACCCGGATTAAAGTGATTCACATCGTGTGTGAACACTAGGGTAAAGGGTTATCCCTACGATCTGCAACGTGTGTGGACGTTGGGTAACGCCAAGGAAAGCGGTCGTTCGCGAAAGAATGGCAAACCGCTCATTAAATGGGATTTGACCCTATAAGGGGCAAATTCGGTATAAAAAGGAAAATTTGCGTTATGATAAGCAAATGGGATGGGTTGGGTCTAAGAAACTCACCAAACATATGTAATATGTTATAATAGACCGGTTCCATGGTTGTCGGGACGGTCGGGAACTCTAAAGAACAAACGAACCATAAATGGGTTAATTAAGGAATTAAATACCAAATAAATAGAAAATTTTGGTATGTTGCCAAGAGTCGGGTTAGACTCGTTGAAACTCCATGGGAATCACGTATATGATAAAATATGTTATTTCCGGGTGTTTGGAACAATCGGGATCGAAAGGGGTGGCTCGGGAACGCGTAACGACCCTTAACGGGTCAAAAATAATGTTTTTGCTGCAGGGTCCACCGTAGCTTACGGTGGCACCGTAAGTTACGGTAGGTCCCTGGGCGAAATGGGATACCGTAAGCCAGTGTGAAACCACCGTAGCAAAACTGAGGCCACCGTAACTTACGGTGGCTACCGTAAGTTACGGTAGGCCCAGTTCCCAGCTTTTTGTCGATTATCGTTTTAACGCGTTACGAGTCCGTTCAAACCCCCGTAAAGACCCGAAATGAATGTTAGAATGTACTTACTTAGTTCCTATGAACTAATGGATGTCTAAACGTGTGTTTTCAGGTGTTACGGGACCGGAAGGCTCAAGTGATCGATAGTGCAAACAAGGATCGAACGGGACTTGCATACGCGATTCTTTTGTAGAAATTAACGCGTTAACATTATTTTGAAACTTCTTATTATGTGTTTATGTAAATGGATTGTTAAACTTCATTTTTGAGTGTCGGTTGACACGAAACACATATTTTGGGAGTTAACTGTTAATGAAATTTTCTGGGACCAAATTCCGAATGTTTATTTAACTTAAACGGACTCTTTGGAGGTCCGGGTGTTACAAGTTGGTATCAGAGCCAACGGTTTGAGAGATTCAAGTGCGTCGCGAACACTTGGACTCAAACTTTTGAGCTCTAGATATGAGAAATGCAAACGTTCGATCCAAGAAGCCGATCACTGAGCCTAAAGGTACAAGGTTAGTGTGCCGTTTATAAACGTAACAAGCTTGACACATGTATGATATATGTATGATATATGTATGATATGTACCATATGAATTGATTGAACCTAGCTTCTTGACTTAAGTTTAGAATAAAGGAACTAAGAAGGCATCCGTGTGGTGAGCTTGTTGCTAGGCCTGGCCAGTCTAACAACAATCAAAGGCACGCGAATGGATTCTTAGGGATGTTGTTTTAAACTTAAGGATGGAAATGGGTATTGTGTGAATAGGGTTAGGCCCTAGTGATAGTAGAATCATAAGCATCAGTGTATATGCTATAGATTACGTACATGGTACTAACGTAAAGGTTAATTGACACAGTCTTAGGTCATGGCTGGTAACGATCACGTGATCAATATAGAGAATCATGAGACCCATCCCGATAATGCAACACGGGAATTGGTCAAGGAAGAAGTTGGCAAGGCTTTTGAGGCTTTATTGCCGGGATACATCGAGGATGTACGCAAAGATCTACGGGATCTCATTCAACAAGAGTTTGTGGCGCTGAAGGCTGACAAAGAAACTGAAAGGCCAACAAAGAAAGTGACCTATAAGGAGTTCGTTGCATGCAACCCTACAACGTTCAAGGGTGAGGTAGATCCACTACTTAGTCAAAGGTGGATCAAAGATATGGAAAGTGCCTTTGAAACCTCACACTGTGAAGAATCTGATGAAGTGAGGTTTGCTGCAAGCCAACTCCGGGAACGAGCTAAAGACTGGTGGGAATTGCAACGGGATGAGAAGGGGCGGGAAGGTATCAAAAGTATGACTTGGGAAGAATTTAAGAAGTTGTTCACAAAGCGGTTTTGCCCACAAGCCGCTATCAACAGAATAGCAGAAGAATTCCTACAGTTACGACAAAAAGATGAAAGTATTGATACCATCACGGCCATCTTCTACGACAAAGCCAAGTTTTGCCCACAGTTGCTCCAGGATGAAAGGATGTGGATTAACCACTACTATGGCATGTGAGTGCCAAGTATCGAGAGTTTCTTACACCGTCCAAGTGTGAAACTCTAGCAGAGCTTATCGATTGTGCTAGGGATCGAGAAGCGGAATTGAAAAGGCAAGTTGATCGTGGGGAGAAGCGTGCGGCTGAAACGGAGACGGGTTCGTCTAAGAAAGCCAAGATTTCATCTTCATCAAACAAGTCTGGGAACGACAAAGACTCCAAACATTGCAAGATTTGTAAAAATAAGCATGGGGGAGTTTGTAGATACGAATCTAAAATTGCTTCAAGTGTGGAAAGTCGGGTCATTCGACATCTCAATGCACAAGCCCGCTAAGTGTGTGCTACAACTGTTACAAACCGGGCCACAAAAAGAGTGAATGTCCGGAACTAAAGAAGGATGGTACAAGTCAATCCTCGGTTGCTCAAGGTTCGGGGAAAAAGGGTGATGGAGGAAAAGCTAAGGCGAGAACTTTCTTGATTACGGCGGAAGAAGCCAAATCTATAGCCGACGTTGTGACGGGTACCTTTCTCATCAACTCACTACCTGCTTATGTGCTATTTGACTCGGGTGCTAATAGATCGTTTGTTTCGGTTAAATTTGCGAGTCATTTTTCCATGGTGTTAGACAACTTACCTAGTCCTTTAGAGATTGAGGTAGCGGATTCAAAAACGTTCTTAGTGTTCAACGTTTATCGAAATTGCATACTTACCATCGAAGGTGAGGATTATTCGGTCGACTTAATACCCATGACACTCGGGGAGTTTGATGTAGTAATCGGTATGGATTGGCTTTCCATGTACCACGCCAATATAGTTTGCAATCGCAAGTGCATCCAATTGATATCTCCGAGTGGTTATGAGGTAATAATCCAAGGTGCAAAACGCGGTGGCGTAGCTTTATGTTCTTTGGTTAAGCAATGAAATACATGAGCCATGGAGGACAATCGTTCTTAGCCTATGTAATAGACACGGAAACGAAAGTTCAAGTGTTGGAAGATATTCCGGTTGTTCGGGATTTTCCAGATGTCTTTCCGGAGGATTTGCCGGGAGTCCCACCGGAACGGGAGGTCGAGTTTCGAATCGACCTAACCCCAGGAGCTAAACCCATTGCAAAGGCTCCCTATCGCTTGGCGCCATCGGAGCTCCAAGAGTTAATGACACAATTGCAAGATCTTTTAGACAAGGGGTTCATACGTCCGAGTACTTCGCCATGGGGAGCACCGGTTCATTTCGTGAAAAAGAAGGATGGAAGTCTTCGGATGTGTATCGACTATAGAGAGTTGAACAAGGTGACGGTTAAGAACCGTTACCCATTGCCTAGGATTGATGACCTATTCGATCAGTTGCAAGGTGCATCGTGGTTTGCGAAAATCGACTTACGGTCGGGTTATCATCAGTTGAAGGTAAGGGAAGAAGACATCCCCAAGACGGCATTTCGTACTAGATACGGGCATTATGAGTTCCTTGTGATGTCTTTCGGGTTGACAAACGCCCCGGCAGCATTCATGGATTTGATGAATAGGGTGTGCCGACCCATGTTAGACCGATCTGTCATTGTATTCATAGATGATATCCTTATTTATTCTAAAAATGAAGGTGATCATGCTTGTCACTTGCGTGAAGTTCTCGAAACGCTTCGTCGGGAGAAATTGTTCGCAAAATTCTCCAAGTGTGCCTTTTGGTTGCGAGAGGTACAATTCTTGGGTCATGTGGTAAACTCGGAGGGTATACACGTAGACCCCACAAAGATTCACGCGGTGACCAAATGGAGTCCACCCAAGACTCCCACAGAGATTAGAAGCTTTCTTGGGTTAGCCGGATATTATCGGAGATTCATCCAAGACTTTGCTAAGATTGCTTCTCCTTTAACCAAGCTTACCAAGAAAGAGGTGAAGTTCCTATGGGGTGAAGAGCAGGAGAAAGCCTTTCAAGAGTTAAAGTCGAAATTGACTCAAGCTCCGGTTTTGTCTTTACCCGAGGGAACAGACGATTTTGTGGTATACTCGGATGCTTCCTACTCCGGTTTGGGTTGTGTTCTAATGCAAAGGGGCAAGGTGATCGCTTATGCCTCGAGACAACTGAAAGTGCATGAAAGGAACTACCCAACCCATGATCTTGAACTAGCCGCGGTGGTGTTCGCGTTAAAGATTTGGAGGCATTATCTATATGGTGTAAAGTGTACGATTTACACGGACCATAAGAGTTTAAAGTACTTCTTTACGCAAAAGGAGTTAAACATGAGACAAAGGCGGTGGATGGAATTGCTAAAGGATTATGATTGTGAAATCCTATATCATCCGGGAAAGGCCAATGTCGTGGCTGACGCCTTGAGTCGAAAGGAGGATCATACTCCTATCAAAATAACCGCAATGAAGATAACCGTTATATCCGAAGTGGTTGAACGAATCAAGGAAGCACAAACTGAAGCGCTAAAGGAAGAACATTTGAAGAAAAATCGAATCAAAGGTCAAACTCAAAACTTGGAAGATGATAGTCAGGGATTGAAAACAAGATGGGGTCGGGTTTGGATACCACCTACTTGTACCTTGAAGAATGATCTATTGGATGAAGCCCATAAATCCAAGTATTCAATTCACCCGGGAGCGACTAAGATGTATAGAGACCTTCGGGTTAACTATTGGTGGCCGGGCATGAAACGCGATATTGTCAAATACGTGGAGAAATGCTTAACTTGTTTACAAGTGAAGGCGGAACATCAAAAACCTCATGGTGAATTGCAACCGTTGGATATTCCGGAATGGAAATGGGAAAAGATAACAATGGATTTGATTACTAAACTTCCAAGAACGAAGAAAGGGTACGATGCGATATGGGTTGTTGTCGATCGATTGACCAAGAGCGCTCATTTCCTTCCTATTCGTGAGACTTACAATTCGGAGAAAATGGCGGAGGTTTACGTGAACGAAATAGTATCACGACACGGGGTGCCCGTGTCGATTGTGTCCGATAGAGACACACGGTTTACTTCCAAGTTTTAGAGGAAATTTCAAGCGGAGATGGGGACAAAGCTATTGCTAAGCACGTCATACCATCCCCAAACCGACGGACAAAGTGAAAGAACCATTCAAACATTAGAAGATATGCTACGAGCGTGTGTTCTTGACTTTGGGGGTAGTTGGGATGAGTATTTGCCTTTGGCGGAATTTTCTTACAATAATAGCTACCACTCCACCATCGAGATGCCTCTGTATGAAGCTTTATATGGAAGAAAATGCCGAACTCCCATTTGTTGGGGAGAAATTGGTCCGCGGGAACTCGCGGGCCACGATACGATAATGAATACGGATGAAAAGATTAAGCAAATCCGTGCTCGCATGAAGGCGGCGCAAGACCGTCAGAAAGCTTACGCGGATAAGCGTAGACGACCCATCGAGTTTGAGGTGGGAGATTTGGTTTTGTTAAAGGTTTCCCCATGGAAGGGTATTATACGATTCCGGAAGCGGGGAAAGTTGAGTCCGAGGTTTATCGGGCCATTTAAAATCATCGCACGTGTAGGTAAAGTTGCGTACCGGCTGGAATTGCCGGAAGAGCTTCAAGGAATTCACAACACGTTCCATGTATCTTACTTGAGGAAGTGTTTGGCTGACGAGTCGGCCTATGTCCCGTACGAGGATTTGGAAGTTGATGATAGATTGAACTATATCGAGAAGCCGGTGGCTATCTTGGATAGAAAGGTCAAGCAACTGAGAAACAAGACACTCAATCAGGTGAAGGTGCAATGGAAGAATCGTAAGGGATCCGATGCCACTTGGGAATCGGAAGATGAAATGAGGAAGTCTTATCCTCATCTATTTGATTAGTATGTAAAGTTTCGGGGACGAAACTCTCTTTAGAGGGGGAGACTTGTAACGACCCGAATTTCGTATTATGTAATTAAAATACAATTAATGTATCATGTGTTAAAACCTAATATTGTAAAATATGTTAAAGGTTAAATATTTAAGACTTAACTAGAAAATTTGCTAGTTAGTTAATAGTGTTGGAAAAATGAAAAATGATACTGGAGGGGTGGATCTTGCCAATTGATGAAACTTAAACATGGATATGTATGGCTTGCCATACATTTGGTGAGCATTGTCTCTCACTCACGTTTCACACAAGAGAAGAGGAGAAGAAGAGCTTTGGTCATCTCCTTGCTCAAATTGTTGGGGATTCAAGTGCAAGATCCGAAATTGAACCCTAGAAATCATTCTTCATCTCATCAAGAGCTACAAGTAAGTGTCATTTGATGTTCTTGAGGTGTAAAATCGTCACCCACATGATGGGTGTAGAAATTGGTGGTTTAAACATGAAACCCTAGTGTTATAGTGCTAGATGATCATGTGTATGTGTGTATTATGGTAACTAGATGTGTAATTTCTCCTTAATTGAAGATTTACATGAACCATGCAAATGGGTTTAGTTACTAGAAGGTTAAACTAAGGATTCTTCATGTAAACTAGTTGCTAGTTATAGAATCCATGTTCATTCTTGTAGAAATGTGATTATGTGCATAACATTTGGAGGAAATTGATGAATCACATGTGTGATATGTGATTTAGGTGCAAAACTAGCTTGATGATGTTTAAAAGCTAGTAAATAACCAATATGTTAAGTTATGCACATAAGGTGTTTGATGAAATGCCTAAATTAGATGAAAATCATGAATGAACTACTTAATTGCAAGAAATGTGCAATGTGAAAGCCTAGATTGTAGGTTAAATGTGATAAATGGTCAAATAGACCATATGTGTGATTAAATGAATGTTATGTGTTAAATAGGTCCTTAAAATGGTAATAGGAAGTGGTGTGGCAAGCGGATCCAAGGGAACCGGCAAGGAACACGTTTGATTGACCACTTAAACCTTTCGGACTCAAGGTAAGACATTCTTTAAATTGAGCATAACAAAGTAAAGGCATGAGTCACAATGTGTGTGACCATGTGCTCATAAGCTCAAACAAAATATGAAAACCACGTTTAAAGGATAAATAGTTGACTTGCACTGTATGTGAGCTTCTATGACAAATGATTCACGACGTGCGTGAACATAAAGGAAAATAACACTCTAGTGTTATACCACACGGTTGTGGAACAGAACGAGTCACGACGTGCGTGACCGTCCCATGGAAATGGGAAGAAAGGACAAACCCGGATTAAAGTGATTCACATCGTGTGTGAACACTAGGGTAAAGGGTTATCCCTACGATCTGCAACGTGTGTGGACGTTGGGTAACGCCAAGGAAAGCGGTCGTTCGTGAAAGAATGGCAAACCGCTCATTAAAATGGGATTTGACCCTATAAGGGGCAAATTCGGTATAAAAAGGAAAATTTGCGTTATGATAAGCAAATGGGATGGGTTGGGTCTAAGAACTCACCAAACATATGTAATATGTTATAATAGACCGGTTCCATGGTTGTCGGGACGGTCGGGAACTCTAAAGAACAAACGAACCATAAATGGGTTAATTAAGGAATTAAATACCAAATAAATAGAAAAATTTTGGTATGTTGCCAAGAGTCGGGTTAGACTCGTTGAAACTCCATGGGAATCACGTATATGATAAAATATGTTATTTCCGGGTGTTTGGAACAATCGGGATCGAAAGGGGTGGCTCGGGAACGCGTAACGACCCTTAACGGGTCAAAAATAATGTTTTTGCTGCAGGGTCCACCGTAGCTTACGGTGGCACCGTAAGTTACGGTAGGTCCCTGGGCGAAATGGGATACCGTAAGCCAGTGTGAAACCACCGTAGCAAAACTGAGGCCACCGTAACTTACGGTGGCTACCGTAAGTTACGGTAGGCCCAGTTCCCAGCTTTTTGTCGATTATCGTTTTAACGCGTTACGAGTCCGTTCAAACCCCCGTAAAGACCCGAAATGAATGTTAGAATGTACTTACTTAGTTCCTATGAACTAATGGATGTCTAAACGTGTGTTTTCAGGTGTTACGGGACCGGAAGGCTCAAGTGATCGATAGTGCAAACAAGGATCGAACGGGACTTGCATACGCGATTCTTTTGTAGAAATTAACGCGTTAACATTATTTTGAAACTTCTTATTATGTGTTTATGTAAATGGATTGTTAAACTTCATTTTTGAGTGTCGGTTGACACGAAACACATATTTTGGGAGTTAACTGTTAATGAAATTTTCTGGGACCAAATTCCGAATGTTTATTTAACTTAAACAGACTCTTTGGAGGTCCGGGTGTTACGGCAAGAGCAACGGATATCTCGCTACACTCCAGATTGAGTCAGACTTAATATCCCGGATTAAGTACGCACAGAAAGACGATGGTGAACTCTGGGCAATCTTACAGAATGTGGAGATTGGTAAACAATCAGAATTCAGAGTAGATGAGCACGGAGTAATCTGGTGTGGTAAACGTTTATGTGTGCCTAATGATTCTTCTCTACGAGAATCGTTATTAGCTGAGGCACATAGTTCTCCGTTCTCTATCCATCCAGGATCTACTAAGATGTATCGTGATCTTCGTCAGAACTTTTGGTGGAATGGAATGAAAGAGGATGTGGCTAAGTATGTTAGCCGTTGCCTTACTTGCCAACAGGTCAAGATTGAGCATCAAAGAGCTAGTGGGTTGCTTCAGCCACTACCTATTCCTGTATGGAAATGGGATGATATTTCCATGGATTTTGTGACAGGGTTGCCAAGGACATTTAAGAAGAATGATGCAATTTGGGTTGTAGTTGACAGATTGTCAAAGTCGGCTCACTTTCTCCCAATTCAGCAAGGATTTTCGGTTAGCAAACTATCTGAAGTGTTTACACAAGAAATTGTTAGACTTCATGGCACTCCGGTGTCTATCGTGTCTGATCGAGACCCGAGATTCACTTCTCGTTTTTGGAAGGGTTTGCAATCTGCCTGGGGTACCAAGTTGAGGTTTAGTACGGCGTTTCATCCTCAGACTGACTGTCAGTCGAAGCGTACTATTCAGACACTTGAGGACATGCTTCGAGCTTGTGCTTTAGAGTGGACTGGGAACTGGGATGAGTACTTGTGTTTGGTCGAGTTTGCTTACAATAATAGTTGGCAAGCTAGCATTGGCATGGCACCTTTCGAATTGTTGTATGGTCGTAAATGTAGGGCAGCTGTTTGTTGGGAAGAAGTCGGTGAGAGAATCATCGAAGGACCCGAGTTAGTTCAGATCACGAATGAGAAAGTTGCTATTGCTAGAGAAAAGTTAAAGGAAGCTCAAAGTAGACAGAAAAGCTATGCAGACCGACACCGTCGACTTTTGGAGTTTAAGATCGGTGACAAAGTGTTTTTGAAGGTTTCGCCTTGCAAAGGCGTACGACGTTTTAGTCTAAAAGGGAAGCTTAGTCCACGGTTTATCGGACCCTTTGAAGTCCTGGAAAGAGTTGGTGAGGTTTCGTATCGTTTGGCTTTACCACCTCAACTGTCACATGTGCATAATCTCTTCCATGTATCTCTTTTAAGGGGGTACAATTATCATCCTCTTCACGTGGTTAACTATCCACTTCATTTGATTCGTGAAGACTTATCATTCGAGGAAGAACCAGAAGCTATCCTTGACCGACAAGAACGCATTATACGTAGGAAAACTATTCCTTTTGTTAAAGTATTATGGAAAAACCATTCCGAACGCGAAGCTACATGGGAGATAGAAGATGAAATCCGTTCTCAATATCCGTATCTATTTACCTCTTAGTTATTATCTTCTATATGTTTCTGTTATCAGTTATGAAGTGATCTGTTTCTTGAACATCAAATTAGTCATCTCTTATACGATTTTGTCTATTGAATTGATTCCGTTTCAGCAATCGAATAATTATGAGTGATTTCGTTCACTTGTTGCTTGTTACTACTCTGTGTACGTTATGTCACATCTGTTCGATCTGTACCTAGAAATTTCGTGGACGAAATTTTTTTTAAGGGGGGTAGAATTATAATACTCGTAAGATAATAATAATAATAATAATAATAATAATAATAATAATAATAATAATAATAATAATAATAATAAGTTCAGGGGGTGATGTTGCTATTTTTAAAACTTAAATTATTTAAGTTTGTACACAAATGAAACAAACATTAAACCACAGGGACCATTTTGTAAAAATTTCAAAAACTTTCTGTCTCTCTCTCCCCGTCGGCCGATCTACTGTTCCGGCCACCGCCGGTCGTCCTCCGGCGAGCATCCACGATCAAAAACACGCGGTTTTGACTCAATAATTGATCCCCGACAACCTTTTATGCAAGATGCGAACCCTATGCCTCGATTAAATTGAAAGATTGGATTGTAATTGATCCAACCGACCCACAAACCGACTTTCGGCCGACCACCATGTGCAAATCGCACTAAACGGACGTAATAATGCAATTAACTTTACCTACACAATCATTTAAACGTTTAAAACATTCCTTTGAGTTCGTTTGCAACAAAACAAACAACAAACACTCCATTCGATCTCCACCTCGTCGTCGACCTGCAACTCGATTTTTAACCCACCTCCGGTCAATTTTAACTAAAATTGATAGAGGGCTTTTGCTTGTCAACGATGTTAGAATGATCCTGCAAAGTTAATTCGATTATCATCAGTGTTTGTTCATCATTTGAATTCTCCCCAAAGTCGCGACCTGCTACCGATCGATCAACACCATTCGAGCTTCGAAACAGGTAATTGAACACACCTATTAGTTCGTTTAATCATAGGGAACAAAAGCCCTATGGTTGTGTTCGTTAACAACATCAAATTGATGTTTAATTTGGGGTCAATCGGATTCTAGGGTTCTTGAGAAAAGGGGGGGGGGCGATTTTTAACTCAGTTTATAAAGGTTTGGAACCATTTTACACCACGGCTGTAAGCCTGGTCTAGTGGTTCCATGTTTCCCCTGTTATGTAAAGGACCCGGGTTCGAAACCCGGCCACCTCATATTTTTTTTATTAGTTTTTCACCCAGAATTTAATCACAGAAAATTTTTAAAAAAATATATATAAATCATTTGGTAGGCTTCAAATATTTTTAAAGGTCACTGAATATTTTCTATATTTTTCTAAGTTAGTTAAATCAGTATTTTTATAATAAAACATTTTAACAAGAGTGTTTTTGAATAATTCTTTAAAAAGAATAAATCCTTAAATAATAATTAATAAAATATTATTAGTCTAAATGTTTCCTTTCACTTAGTATTGTTTAAGTCATGATTTATACTTATTTATAAAAATATTGTTTATAGATGTTATAAATAGCCATTTTTATAAAAATGGACTCTAAATAATAATTCAAATTATTATCTTATTTTTAAACATTGTATTATCTATAATTATGGATCAATCATGAAAATTGTGAAATTATAAAGATTTTGAAATCTCATAAATTATTAACAAACATTATAAATAGTTTATTTTGTTGAATTAAGCTCGTATTTTACAGTCAACTTACGGAGGCCGTAACTTCTTCATAACAGATTCAAATCAGTTAAACTCTATGTCCATGACGAAGTTCGTCGAAAAACGAATCTGTTGATATATAAAACATAGAAAAACTCATTCGTTTAAACCTCCGCATAGTCGTTTTCGTAACAGCTAGCAGTTCTGCGCAGCTGTAAAGATCCGCGTTTTTCTCATATTTCGGTAATCCAAATCAGAAACTTTTCTAAATGAAAGTTGTTTAGAAATCACTAATTTAGTAAACTAGAGATTTTCAGAATTTTTAAACGTCGTTTAGTATTTTTAACGAGTGTGAAAAGACAAGGGCAGAACTGGAATTTCCAAACTATAATTTGCGTTACGTTATCGTAGGTTCTCGCGGTGTTAACCGAGCCTAGACCTTGTTTCTGATTATTGTCACTCGTGTATAAGGTACGGATTCTTGGTTATCTTTATCATAGTATAAATTCTGTTCCGTTACTTTGTAGTACGGATTTTGATACGTTATTTCCGTTAATATGAATCGTTTAGCCTTTATTAGTCGTATATCCTTATTATTTAATTATGCTCCGATTCGTTCGACTCATTAGTGTTATTTATTGAGACCTGTAGCATGCAATATATATTTTATGAATTGTTCTCATTATTGCATGTTCCTATAAATGTTTTATTGATATGTCATATGTTGGTAGTTGTACTACCATTTGATTTGATACTCTGTTACCCGAGCTCTCCGACATATCATTGTGGCGTCAATGATGTGACACTTTTCGTGACGGTGTGTAATAAATAGTTCACGGCGTCTCCGTTAACACGTTAGTACTCAGGTAGTACTTTGGCCATAATATCTGGGAGGCGGATGGATCGATCCTAGTTCAGTTCAGTTCAGTTCAGTTCCGGGGGATGGAATCATGTGTGTACGCCCCACACACCATCTCATTAGTGCATAGTCTAGCTAGCTATGTGCTTATCAGTTCAGTTTTGGCTCTGGGTACTTCTTATATTACACGACTTATTTTGTTTGTATATACGCGTCGTGTAGATCAGTTCAGTTCAGTATTACATGTTCAGTTCAGTATCAGCATTATATGTTTAGAATCAGATTTTCGTTTCAGTATCATATGATCCGTTCAGTATTCCGATATAAGTATTTTATGCTTCGTATCGTTACTATTGTTATTTTCGTCACTGAGCAACTTTTGGCTCAGCCGTATTTTCTTTTGTGGTGTTTTATTATTTGATTGTAGGTAATCAGGGGGTTCCGGGAAATCAGTAAAGAGTGGTTGAAGATCAAGATTGTATTTTCTTTATTCGATGTAATGAATAACTTAATTAGGTTCTTTCGGATTATGGGGTTTGCTTGAATTTATTTCTTTTGATAATCTCTTTAATATCGTGAAATGGTTTTTGATTTGATATCTGTAATAGTGACACGTCAGCCTCTCCGGATTGGGGTGTTACAGATAGGATATAGAGCACTAAAAGTTTGCACATGCACGTGTTGCGTGGGTGATGGCCGTAATGTGTTACGTTGATTGCAAACTTTGTACTCCACACACTCGCATCATCACGAGCTTACCTTATTGTATTATAGTTTGTTTGCGGCTAGTAGCGGATGGTGCACACGACATGCAGTGGTGTGTGACTGGTTAGATCGTGTGGCGTGTGGCGCGTGGCGAGACCTCAAGTCTCATCCGAATTGGCGGGTGATGCGCATGCAACATGGTGCATAAGATTGTGCGGTGCCTCCAGCATGTGCAACAAATATCATGGTGCAAAGTGGCAAGCATTGAGGATGTGCGAAGGGTATCGCACGCGAGTTGGCGCTGCGCACCAGATCATAGGACACGAGTTGGCACAAGCAATGTACTCATGCTTGTTAGACCAGTTTTATCACTTCTGCACAACAGTTGAAACCGTAGAACTGGTCAAACAAAAGGTTAATTGAAATAGCAAGTTGAATGCTTCAAATATTTTACAAGAACAATTGAATGACACTAAAGATGTTTAAAGCAATTTTTTTTGTTTATTGGTGACACAAATGTTTTAGCTCAAATTTTATTATGAATTTCAGAGTGTTTGACAAAGACACCCAAAACACAAACATAAAAGAGCTTTCTTAATTATTGTATACAACTCAAACAATCTTCATCACTCAGTTTTCATCTTTTTTTAGTCATAAATTTTGGTTTCCGTATCCATCCCGACGATAGTGACTTCTTCAGTTGTTGTACCATTGGAAACATATAAGTTCTATTGGGACTCTCAATATTGTTTTTAAGGAGCGTGTTGAACACGAAACTTTAGCCAATATTTACCCATCATCATCATCATCATCATCTTCTTCCATCTTTCTTGCATTTTACTTATTTCAAGTGTAATTGTATTGTAATTAATTGCTTTCTTTAGATTCTTGTATTGTAATTAATTGTATTTTACAATTAATTTCTTTCTTTATAAGGGTGTTTTATATTTTACATGTACCAGTAAATTTGTGTAGATAAGTCATATGAAAGTATAGGTTTGGGTGATACATTTATGTGAACGTAAATTATATAAACAAATCTACAAAAGTGATTCATACAACTTTATTTATTCAAATATGTTTATATGATGCATTTTATGTAAGCGGATTTCCATGAGATTATGAAGGGTTAAGGGTGAGTGATCGTTAAATTAATCACAAAAGAAATTGAACATGGTTTATAACGTTTATTGTCAAAGTAACTAAAACAATGATTTATAAACTTGATGAGAACGTAAAGTGAGTTTTCTAAAATTTGTTAAACTAAGGTTTTAAGCTGTCTGTAAGGTGTTTGACTCGCTGTTTATGAAAAGTATTGTTGCTTGAGGGTAAGGTCACGTGTTGGTCAGTTAAGTCCTTGTGAGGTGACTTGAAGTCCACGTGAAGTGGCACATTTCAAGTCCACATGAGGTGGTAAAGGCGTAGGCCTCACGTTGACACAAAGTCGGGCATAACGTACTTCACTTTCATGCATAGTCAACACATAAGTGTGAAGTTAAAGGTGTGTCATAAGGATGAGTATTAACGTCTCGTTGACATGAAGTGTTAAAAGACAATTTTTTTCTAATGGAAAGTTTTTGATAATTAAAGTATTATAAGAAAGCATAGTGCCAAGTGTTATTTAGGTGACTGGTTTGCTCAAATTTTAACTTTTAAGTTGATAAGATGCATGGCTAGTTGCATGATGAGTTAATTTTAAAAGGTGATGTTACAAATGAACATTTAATAAAGCTTAAATTGAAAGTTAAATGTTATTTAGTGAAGCGTTAAAAGTGTTATAGGTGTGTAAACGTATATAGATTTTTAATATGAAATTTCATACAGTTTGTTTTAATAAAGAAATGATTATTATTTTTAGACTAACTACAATCAAAATCTATTTGATTGGTTAGATAACGATGACAAGTTAGCATTGAAAGTTATTGTGTCCATCGATCGATACTAATTTCTTGTTTAAAACTATACTACTATGTGCAGTGTATATTTGCCTATTGTGTGTATACTTAGTGTAAATGTGATAATCGTTTCTTTTATTAAAGCAAATTATGTGAATTTTTATATAAATATATATACACACACCAACACACATCACAAGTGCTGAGAATTGTTTATTATTGTGTGATTTTCAGATTTTGATATATCAATTCATAATGACCAATTGAGTATACACAAACCAATTAATATTTGTTACATACAATGACAAACTTAAGCAAAAATGATTCAAAGCCGATAAACCAGTAGTGGTGCTAATGCAAGGCCTTAGACTTTTACCTATCAAACTTTTTAATTGAAAAACTTTAAAGTTAACATATGTCATTTTTTTTAAATGAAAAACTTTTTAATTGAACCACCCAATGCATACACTTAGAATCACCAAACAATGTGTTGTATTTCTCCTCCCATCATGCGGGAACCAGAACACATTTAAAAGCTTTATTCGTTTTTTTTAAAATATCCTTAATATACAAACACAATGTTTTGTCATTCGATTATGATAGACAATGAAGATTACAATAATAAACTGTAACAATGTATTTTCTATGATAACCTTGAATTAAAAAGCGTCCTAAATCTTAATTCATCTAATCTTGAATGAATCATTGGCAAATCTACCGACCACCAGCAAGCTAGCTTTCTTAGACGACGTTATAGTCCATAGCCAATCCTACCTTTGCACACGATGAAATGGAATGCATAGTAACGTCGACCCACAATCTATATCCTTCTATGAGTTTGCGAGGAATGGAGACCTCTAACAAGAGAAGTAGAGCACCACACACTTTATCTTTATATAACATCAGTGAATGACACATATTAGGACGTGTGATCACATGTAGTATTACAGAGTTATGGGACGGACTCGTGGTGAGTCATATCCATTAGTATTTTAATTTAACTACGTATTCAAATATAAATTTATTTTTAAAAATATCATCTGAGAATGATTTGTTATTGAATAGATTAGGCTAGTTATCATATGGTATTTTAGTCACAAGTTTTTCAATTTGTCTAGTGTATTTATACTATTTCCATATTTTTTTCCTATTTGCCATCGGATTCAATGCATCATGTTCTTTGATTGATTTATATTGTTTACCTTGAAATCGAATGATGAGCTTATATGTCCGATTTTTGTTTGGAATTACATGTAAAAGTTTGCTTTTTTGCTTTATTCTTTTTATAAAAAAAGTGATGGTGACGGGAATGGGTTGATTGAAGCACGTCAATTATTGTTTATTTTTCACATCAAAAAAGTGTCTTTCTAGAAAGTAAATATAATAATAATAATAAATAAATAAATAAATAAAGCACACACGTATTTCACAATTCCACATTATTATGTTGGCATAGAGGGGGCCAAGTGCACATGAGGTTTAATCATAACCTATGGAGAATAATCAAAATATTTATTAATTGATATTTTAATTAATTTATTTTTTTAAGCAATAATCTATTCGTAATCTTATATTAATCAATTTGGTGTGGTGGTGGACGTGTTGGTGTTGGTGTTCGTATGGCGGTGGCTGTGTGGCGGTGGCGGTTTGGCGGTGGCGTTGTGGCTTGCAGCCACCGCTCGAATCTCTGCTTGCTTTCCTCTCCGATTTGCAGGTTCGTGGTGTTCCCTCTTTTGCTCTGTCTTTGTTGTTGGGTTGTTAGGGTGTGATACTGCTGCTTTGTTGTATTCATCTGGTACTACTGGTGTTAGTAAAGGTGTGGTTTTGAGTCATATGAATTTTATTGCTGTTTCACAGATGTTGACTTCTGATCAGAGGTTAATGGGGGAGAAAGATTATGTGTTCTTGTGCTTGTTGCCAATGTTTCATATATTTGGATTTGGGGTTGTGTTGTATTCTCAGTTGCAAGAAGGGAATACTGTTGTTTCAATGGGGAAATTTGATTTTGGGGGATGTTGAAGAACATTTAGAGGTATAGAGTGACACATTTGTGGGTTGTTCCACCTGTTTTTCTTGCTTTGACTAAACAGGATGTGGTGAGCAAGTTTGATATTTCGTCGTTGAAGCAAATCGGGTCGGGTGCTGCACCGTTGGGGCAAGAGTTGATGGAGGAGTGTGCTAAAATATGCCTCATGTTGTTGTTCTTCAGGTGAAGTTCTTGATCTCAATTACAGTTGTGTTGGTTGTAAAAGTTGAACTTTTAGCTGTTTATTGCCATATTGGTGTATTTGTGTATGATGTAGATTGTGGATCTAGATGGAGTTGATTGTTTACTGCAAATGCATATATGCACATGGGTTACTTGCTTATTTTGTGATGTTACATAATAATGAAAATATGGTGAAAAAAGAAAAGAAATCTTGACTAACACTTTCAACTAAACATGCTAAACCATCTCCAACATGCTAGAAACTTGTGATTATGTGATTTTATTTTCTTTTGGAATCTTGAAAATATGTGACAGAAACAAGAAAGCATATACCATATCAGTCTTCTTGATCTTATTATTGTGGACATGATTGTTTACTTTCATATGTTTTCCACCCTTTTTGTTGATCCTGCAAATTATATTTTTTTATGAAATTTTAATTGCAACCTTATGTACAATAGGGATACGGTATGACTGAAACGACTGGGGTCATTTCAGTTGAAAGTCCAATTATGGGTCCGCGATACTCTGGTTCAGCTGGAAGGCTTATCCCTGGAGTCGAGGCCCAAATAGTTAGATGGTTTATATGTTGGTTATGATTGTGTCACTCTATGATGAAGGGCATGGCTTAAGAGGTTGATGAATTTGGATGGTGTTGACCCTAAATGGCAGGCTGTTTTGTTGCCTAAGATTGTGATCAGGAGCACTACGCGCATTACCACATACTTCTTAGGCTGTGATGATATAAATTTATGTTCGGTGTTTGGCGCGGCAACATGTTTTGCAGCCACATTGAATCATGATATCTGAGCCTAAAATTGGAATGGCATACCTCAAAGCATTGAAAGAAAAGCTTGAACAAGAGGTATATTCATTGTTATTATAACTTCATACGACATTTTTCATTTCCTGATATAGTTCTGATATGATTTCCTGTGGGTATCTTTTTAGCTTACCTCAACTAGGTTGAAATAAGGGTTCAATGAATTGAGTAACTTCATGACCCAACAGACAAGCTTCAAGATGAGTTAAGTAATACAAGATACAAAATCTATTATCTGGATATAAAATTAAATCATATATCCAACTTTTGGTAGTGATATTGGTTCAGTGTTTACTTTATAATCTTATCATACAATTTCTCATTAAAACTTATTTCCACAGGCTTCTGAGAATCTTGGAATGTCTATGATTTACTCCCTGGTTACCTCATCTAAGGAGTGGGTTGCTGAAAGATTTGCTCAGGACACTGGCAGTTACAATATTCAAGAGGAAACAGCAGATAAAGATGAAGTATGATTCTTGCATTAACTAAATATCAGTTTTGAATTATATTTTTATATGATTGTTAAATTTGGTTGGATGTATTGAACTTGGTGTTAGATAATTGTGTCACATGGAGAACCTGTCACTGTAGAGACGTTTTTGGCATGGAGATAAAGATTTGAAGCTGAATTAGCCCTTGAGAATGCCAAGTAAGTTTCATAAGTAGCATATTCTATTATTTGACATCATCTGATTCCTTGCCAGAATCAGCAATTGCAACAACCAAACTAGAGTTGTACCGGTGATTATCGGTTTTAAAATACTCGCGCAGCGCGCGAAGCAGACTTCAACTAGTATTAATCAATTTATACTTTTATTTTATAAGATTTGAAGCATATACCTCTTTGAACGATGAGAGGAAGCTATCACCAAATGTGATGATTGTTGTCAACTTATGCCAAAATCTAATTAACCTAGATAAGTAAGGTAAATATGGTATCGTATCAATGAGGAGCTTAGGAGCATCTGAAGAGTATTATGTATTTTATTTGATTATGAAAACTAAAATTAAAGATGTTGATTGATCTAAAATTAGCTTATCCTAACAAAGTTGCAATAAAATTATAAAACATAGCACAAGGAATAGACAAGCACGAGATAGATACACACGTTCACTTTCAATTTTGATTTAATAATGTTGTTTGACAAATTACATAGACATTATTTGTACACCTTTTTACATTAATAAAATAGATTGAAATCAATCAATCATATAGACGATAATACACACTATGAAGTCTCTTTATAACGTAATAACGTCTTGATGATACGATAATAACCTGAAATACAACTCTATGAAGTCTCTACCTAGAGAAATGACCGTCCCACTTAATAGATCACAAATTATTTGTCATATTATCATATAAATAGTAACAAAAGCACAATCACAAGCATTTAATAGATAATGAACGCAACTGCTTAAGTCCAAACAAACCTTATAAAAAATATGAATCTCTATTGTGATCGCGAGAAAACATTTAGGGGCTGTTTGATGATATCTGAATGATTAAGTGCTGAATCAATAAGAGGTCTGAACCATTAAGTGCCGAATCATTAAGAGGTCTGAACCATTAAGAGCTAGTATATCGCTTAACTATTCAAAGGCAAATGTCTGACCAATTCAGATAAGAGGTTTAACCATTCTACATTAGACCTCTTAACCATTCAGCATTAGTATAATGCTTAACCATTCAGAGGCAAATATCTTAACCATTCAGATATTTGCTCGTGAAACAACCAGTCTAAACCATTAAGTGCTGAATCATTCAGATATCTGAACTCTTAAGAGGCTGCTAAACAGCCCCTTAGCCAAACATACAAATGGAAGAATTAGTTAAACTTACAGCAGGATGCTTTAACATACTTATAATACCTATTAATTCTTTTGGTCGGTGGGTCCAATATAGTTTTTGGTCTTCTTATTTTGGCCATAATAGTTTGTGGTATTCAAGGTTGGTCAGCCTATTTATTCATGTGCTTTCTCATTTTTTACACACAGTGTGTTAATGGAGAGAGAAAGTAGAGAGAGTGAGAATGAACAAGCTTTTCCGATGATGTTTCTCGCCGACAAACCATCATCCGGTCTTTTGATCGTGATGTCTTATGCCTCCCCGTCTTCGTCTCTGCTATGATCTCCATTTTTAGAGAGAGAGAGAGAGGCGGAGAAACTGCCGCTTTAAGCGGTGTTTCAGGCCGATGAACTGTTTTTTCGACCTTGCAGTTATGACATCTGGTGCCTCCCTGTCTTCCTCTCTTCGATTTTCTCTATTTGTTGCTTTATTATGGTGTTTTTTTGGTATTTGTCGATGATGGTTTAACCTGAGATTTTGGTACTTGTCGATGATGGTTTAGCCTGAGACTCTCTTGTGACCTATCGTTGTCGGTTGCTGTAACGCCCGGATATTTTATGGACAAGAAAGAAAATAAACGCGAATATAAAGGAGAAAGTGTAATTTAACCCAAGTGGAGGGGTTAAAAGTGTCAAAAGGACAAAAAGAATAAAAAGTTGGTGCATAAAGGGATATGGCCGCCCATAATCCCCTGCACACTTCTTGTCGTTCGGTTTTAGAGAAAGAAAGAGCAGAGAATTCGGGTTCTAGAGAGAGGAAGAAGAAGAATTTGAGATTTAAGGTAAGAACTTGTGTTTTTAAGATGTTATTGGCTAGAATTAGCCTTGGTTGTATGCTTACATGTGTTTGTGTGTGCGGTGTGTGTGTTTTTGGTGGGTTTTAGGTTGTTGAGTTTATAGCAAACGGGTTTGAAGAAGCCTTGCCTGAAAGTTGTCAAAGGTGAGTTCTAGATCCCCCTATTTTACATGTTTTAACCGATTTTGGGGCTGGAAATGCATGTATGAACGTTTTTATAAAGTTGGGTTTCACACCCGTAAGTGTATTTTGAATATGTATGTGGATGGGTGTGATTTGGGCGCATTTGATGTTACGTTTATGATGTATGTGTATGTTTTGATGCTCAGAATGTTATAATTAAGCCTAGAATATGCTACATTAGGGTTTGGGACTAATTATGAATATTGTTAGTGTGTTAAGACTGCCCATGCGCCTAAGGTTGGCCCATGCTTCCAACTAACTAAACTGCCTAAGTGTTCCCATGCGCCTAAGACTTCACGCGCCTGAATGGTACCTCATGCGCCTAAACAGTACCTTAGAAAATTCTAAGTATAGTCATGCGCCTGAACAGTGGTTCATGCGCCCAGGATTTATGACTAATTGACCAAGTATTGAGGCTCATGCGCCCCAATAGTGCCCATGCGCCTGGACTTCCCATGCGCCCAAGTGATCTCATGCGCCTGAAAGGCTCATGCGCCTAAGTGTTAAACTGTTGTGTTCTGATGAGGGGCCTGCATAGTTGAAATGCGCCCAGACAGGGCTCATGCGCCTAAAATAGTGTTGGTGCGCCCAATAACTTAGAATTAAATGCAGAGTTTTCGTGGGAGCTTATGCATTTAGGGTTTTGACCGATGTTGACTAGGTTTTATTTAATGCTCGTGATTATGCTTGATTGTCATTATGACCCTTATTATTATTATTATTGTTGCTGTTGTTGCGGTTATTATTATTATTATCATATTTATTAATATTATTATTGTATGACTTTACGTGGTATGTTCATAATCAGACAGAAATTATTATCATTAAGAGTAAATTACCATTTGTATCCCTGACGTTTGTTCATTTTAACCAGTTGCATCCCTGCGGTTTCAAATTGCCATCCGCCCCCTAACGTTTCGTGTTATCTTCATTTGAGCCTATACGTTTCATTTTTATCTCCATTTGAGTTCAAATGATTAACACCGTTAATGTTTCTGTTAAAATTATTAATAAAAAGACGAAACTACCCTTCAAATTAAATAATAACAATAAAACCCTTGTGGGTCCCATCCATCAACATCATCTCTTCAAACCACCACCACCATAACCACCCCTATCACCACCACCACAACCACCCAGTTATCACCACCAGCACACCGCAGCCCTTATCACCAGCACCGCCGCAACCCCTATCACCACCACCGTCGCAGCCCCTCTCACCACCACTGCAGTCCCCTCCCCACTCTTTTCCCTTTATTAGAGCCACCCATCACCACCACCGTGACTCCCATCACCACCGCCACGTCCACCATCACCACAACAACCACCCCCGTCACCACCATCGCGACCCCCATCACCACCATAACAACCCTCCATCACCACCACTCTCTGATTTCAGACAATTCTCTTCCGTCACAGTCACCGTCACCGACCTACCATCACCGACACCGACCTACCCTCACCGGCACCGGCCTACCGTCACCGGCCTACCGTCACCATCACCGGCCCACCGCAACCGTAACCATCACCGTCACCGCGACACATCTACATTTGCTATTCATTCACCAATTTTATACCTAAAATCAACGTCATCTTCACCCTCTCCTTGTTGATTTGCTGTCGAAAAGCACAACAATACCCATATAAGGATATGTACTGTTATTCTTTCTAATTTCAAGTACCCATCTTCGATTGTTGTTGATTTCAGGTTAAACTTTAGGGGTGGCGATGGTTGTGGTCAATGAGGCGGTGGCTGCGGCGGCGGCGACGACGACGTGATGGCTGTTGCGGCGACATCAATGGTAGTGTTGCTGTGGTGGTAGAAATGGAGAAGATATAGAGAGATAGAGAGAGAGGAGGGTGGGGTGAGGATGATGGGTAGGTGAATTAATAAATAAGGGTAATTTTGTCATTTTACAAAAGTTAACAGAAAAATCTAACGCCGTTAGTGTTTTGGACTCAAATGGAGATAAAAAGGAAACGTTAGGGGGCAAATCGAGACTTTGAAACTACAGGGATACAAATGGTTAAAATGAGAAAACGTCAGGGATGCAAATAGTAATTTAACTCTATCATTAATAAAGTGAAAGATTAATGATAAAGAAAAGTGGAACGTAAATGAATGAACGAAAGTCTTGCAAGCAGATGTAAAGAGGTGCACGGCCTTGTTGTCGTTAGCTCAACTGTGATGCGGGTTAGCTACCCCGAAGGATGCACACAAGGTCAATCTTTGAGATTGACAATGAGGTGAGCAACTCTGTGTCGCAAAAACTCGGAAGACATGCAATCCTTGAGATTGCCAATGAGGTGAGCGACTATGTGTCGCAAAAGACTAGGAAGACATGCAATCCTTGAGATTGCCTATGAGGTGAGCGACTCTGTGTCGCAAAAGACTCGGAAGACATGCAATCCTTGAGATTGCTAATGAGGTGAGCTACTCTGTTGTCGCAAAAGACTCGGAAAGATAACGATAAAAGTACGAAATGAACGATGACGAAGATAATAATGATATTACCTACGTGTACGTATGAGGTGTGATCACATATGAAAGTAGCGAACGGTTTGAAATGAAAATGAAGTATTTTTATTTATAAAACTAGAACTCACTCAGCAACGCTGACTTTTATGCATTTTCAGTTGGCAGGTAATTTGTTGCTGAGGATGGCACGCGGGGGAAGCTACTCGGCGGGGCAAGACTGATATCCATTCTTAATAGAAATCACTGTTGTTTTGTAATGCAGTTAAGCTATTCTTTTGTAAACTGATTAAACCAAGGTGTATTGCTTAACAACAGTGTTTATAATGAGATGAATGGCTTTTGTTAAAATTAATTCCGCTGCTTAATTTGTAAACTTATAATGTTTTATGTGATTCTAACTGTGAATGACCAACTGTGAGGTCTCCGGGAACAGGGCCTTACAGTTGCCAACCACCGCGCCTTTTATGGTGACATTGGTACAGGTTAAGCCTTGGTAGCATTAGGTTCACAACCTCTCGATGTGGTGCTTGATGTACAGCGAGATTTTCATTTCTTCGGTCGATGATGACTGGGCATGTCTGGTCTGAGACTTGATGATGTTACTGACATCGATTTTGTTGTCTTTTTAACTAACAATAGTCGATTTTCTAGATTGGTGATGACAGAGTGGCCAAAAAATAGAGTGAGAGTGAGAGAGAAAGAAAATAGGTCAGATCTGGGGAGAGAAAGAGAGAGGGAGAGGCGAAGGCGGTGGAGTTGGTGTTTGGTTGTTGAGCAGTAGGAGGCGGGGTTTGGTAAGGGACGTTAGTGATGGCATGGTGAGTGGCGGTTATTGCAATGAGCAAAGTAAGACAGATTTGCATTGATAGTGGAGTAACAAAATGCAGAGAGAGCAAGTGAGAAATACAGATTTGATAGAGAGAGAAAGATGAAATATAGATTGACATATGGTTGGATTTCAATTCAAATATCAAATTGGGTTAATTTCAAAATTTAGATCACAAATATCTTATTAGATTTTAATTTTTATATTTAAAAATTCTTATATCCGTGACGATGATTACCCTTTGAGATAAAATGGTTAGGCCCAAGTCAAAATTGATCATGGCGCGTTTGGCATGAGACTTTACTGACCATGAGGATTAATAATGCTTATATATAATTTAGATGAATCTCATTGCATTTGGCTATGATGGCTTTGACACAAGCCGGGTTTTGGTGTGGCATTCACATGCACGGTAAGTACATTTTTTTTATACTTTCAACATGAGTTGCAATCAGTATGCTCCTATTTCAAACCCTAAGTCTAAATCAGTTCTTGAAATAATGTCTAAAGGCAATTTGTATACCTAGTTATTATCTATAAATTGTAATGTTTTCAGAACCGGATCGACGTCAAACCGGACGCCTTACTGGTTTGGTGGTTGGACCGGTCGGACCGGTCGGACCGGTTGGACCGGATTTAACTATATTTTAATTATATTTATATATGTAATTAAATATAAGTAATTTATATATGATTTATATATGTATTTTATAGTTATATATAAAATTTAAGTATATTTGGGTGTGTGTGAATGTATGTTTAAGCTTATGGTGAACACTTTGTCCCACATTGGTGTGGGGACAAAGTGATGTTTGGTTTATAAGTAATTTTTTTATCACTCTAGTGTATCTTTATGACATATTTTGCCATAAGTACTACCCGCGCGCAGGGGGGTGCAAAAACGGGGAAAAAGGTTGGATTTCCAGCGAACTCGTGTGTGCCAACACGTGTCGCGGACACGAATGCAGCTTCAAAAACCCAGGACCGTGTGAGCCCGTTTTTTCGAATTCGGTTTTACTTTTTGATCCAGCACACTAATTTATAGTTCAACATCCCGTTTTTACTCAAAAAAGTAAAAAAAAAAATTCAAAACCGGTCCGAACCGGTCCAGTTCCCCGGTCCGACCACCGACTCGGGTACAACCGCCGGTTCGACCCCTACAAAACGATTCATACACGACCGGACCGGCCACCAAGCTGATCTCCGGTTCGACCGGTCGGACCGGCCGGTCCGATCCGGCCGTGAAAACACTGATAAATTGATCAACCAAAATCTCTTTTGGTTCACATCCACTTGACCCGTTGACCGTTGACCCCTTCAAACTTGTGGACCTCTATTGTCTTCTGATGGGCTGCTAGATAAACCACATGGATGAAACAAGTAACTTAGCCCATATTAGTCCACTTACAAGTTACAAGAACGATAACTTAGAAAACTATTTAAACTAATCACTAGTATGCAACACAATTAATTGACATCAACTTTGTTATATGTGCGGTTTGAACCCTTGACCCTAATATGAGTTTCACTACTTTAACTTCAAATAATTTTACCACTTAACCACACCCCCCACCCCCCATCATTTAGAGGTGCACAAAGCCAATTTTTTTCCAGAAAAGGTTCTGGTTCCAAGTCAAAACAAATATGAGTTAAAACCGGTTCGATCCGGTTCAAGTTGTTAACAGGTTTTTCTTCAAAGTATGACTGGTTCACTTTTGGTTTCGAATTGGTGTAAATATAGAGAATACAACCTGTTAGGAACCCACATTTGTCAATTATGTGTGGGTGCGGCAGTGGCGGGTTTGAATGTTCTCGCAGGGGGGCGAGGACAAAATTATTTTTTTAGGGGGGGCGAACTCGAGTTTTAGAGAAACTCAATGATGTGTATTATGCTATTTATCTGATTAAGAAAACCAAAACTAAAGGTGTTCACTGATTGAAAGACTTCAAAGCCCCAACTCATTAAATACAGTCATCGACACCGTCACGACCTCCACAATCACCCCAATCGTAGATCTCATCATTGCCACCGCAACCATTCAAAATCCGGTAAACAAATAGGAACCGTTTAGACAAAAATTGGCTAAACAGGTTCGAAACCGAAACAGGTTTTAAGAAATCACCCTATTTGTACACCTCTACAGTGTTCTTGTTACGTTTAAATAAGTTGAGGGACTGATATTGTCTAATTGTAATAGTAGAAGATTAATAAGTCAATTAGAATAGTTGAGGGTTCTATTGTAAATGAATAACTAACTATCCGTTAATGGTTGTTAATGGTTGTTGGTTATATGTAACCCGTTAGTGAATGGAATGATATGCTTGGTTGATCGAATTCTTCTCTTAGTTTTCTTCTTCGTTCGTATCAAATGGTATCAGAGCTGCCCTTTCCTTGGTAGTTCTTGATCGGTGGTATCAATCGTGATCAGCAATTCAATTGGAGTCATGACGCACAATCAGAATTTGAATCAGACGATGGAGCAACGAGTGCAGGAGCACGAAGCTACCTTGTTGAGATTGGAGACTGCAACTGGTGCCAACTTATCAGAATTGGAATCAATTAAGGTTGCAATGCAGACGTCGGCAGCGAAGAGTTCTTCCGATATGGAGTCGATGAAGATGCAGATGGCAGAGATTGCGAAGAGTTTGCAATTGTTATCGGTGAGTCAATCGCATGATACAAGTAATGGAACAACTCATGGAGAATTGAATGATTCTCAATTCCGCAGTAGCAATCGATTGACAAAGATGGAGTTCCCTAAGTTCAATGGAACGAATGTTGAAGGTTGGTTATGCAGGGTAGAACATTTCTTTGCCATTGATGATACCCCGGAGAGATCAAAAATCAGGTATGCCATTGTACATCTTGAAGATATTGCCTTACTATGGCATCAATCTTTTGTTAAATCAAGGGGGGATCAATAGATGGTATGTTGTGGTCTGAATATAAGGGGTTTATCTCAACCCGTTTTGCACTTGTATTGGGCCAAGATGCTATGGGGGCTTTGGCTGCCATCAGACAAACGGGTACCTTGAAGATCTTTGTAAAGAATTTGATCTTGCCCTGACCAAGGTCACCATTTGTGATGAATACGCTATTAGCCTGTTTTTTAGGGCAGTTAGACCTGAAATTGGATATCCAGTGCGGTTATTGAGACATCAAAGTTTGCCTGAAGCTTATTTGTTGGCAAGAATTCAAAATGAAGCTATTAGTGTGAATCAACAGCAGAATTGGCAGTGGAATAAACCCACAAGGGTTAATTCAACTTCCAATTTTATGACCCCCACACCAAAAACCTTAGAGTATGGTTCTAAGGGTATTACTAGCAGTAACCTTCCTTATTACCTACTCCACCCATTAAAGCCAAACCCATTACTACCAGAAGATTATCCCCAAGAGAAATTGCAGATAAACGTGCCAGAGGAGAGTGTTTTGGATGTACAGAAAAGTTTACTCCTACTCACCAATGTAAGAATAAGCAATTGTTTTCAATAGAAGTAATGGAGGGTGAGGAAGATTTTCAGGAGAATGAATTGTTGACTCATTGTTCATTGGAGGAGCAATACCCTCAAATCTCTTTAATGCTATTATGGGGTACCTTCTTACTCAACCATGAAGATTACCAGTTCCATTGGCACTAAGACATTGCAGATTCTCATAGATTCTGGCTCGACCCACAATTTCTTGGATGAAAGTATTGCTAAGAAAATGGGGTGTCCTGTTAAGAGCATTGAGTCTGTAAACATCACTGTGGCTGATGGTAATAAAATGGCATGCACTAGAACATGTGAAAACTTACAATGGTTCATGCAGGGCCATTGGTTTAAGACCGATGTGCTACTTCTCCCTCTAAGTAGCTATGATATGGTCTTAGGGGTCCAATGGTTACAGGGTTTAAATGACATCACATGGAACTTAAAGATCTTACTATAAAGTTTATGGTGGATGGGATAACATTTGAGTTGAAGGGTACTAGAGACAAGGCCGTTCAACTGTGTTCAGCTGAGAAGATGCAAATCTTCTCAACACTCCATTAGCACAAGCTCAGTTGTTTAGTATTAACATGGCAACTGGTGATGAAGGTCTGCAGCATGTTCCGAAGGTACAAGGGAATCTGATCATTTCCTTTTAACTGCCTTATTGGAAAAGTATGCTGATGTGTTTGAATTGACTAAATCCTTACCTCCTGCTAGATCTTGTGATCACAAGATTATCCTAAAGAAGGCACGACTGTAATCTCTCAAAAGCCTTATAGGTATCCGGCAGCTCAGAAAGATGTAATTGAGCAAATGACTCAAGAATTACTTGATTCAGGAGTAATTCGGGAGAGCACAAGTTCATTTGCTGCACTGGTGGTTTTAGTAAAAAAGAAGGATGGGTCTTGGAGAATGTGTATAGACTATAGGAAGCTTAATTCGGCAACAGTGAAAAACGCTCCCTATTGTAAGGCCCACCTTTCTCAGGGGACCTCACAGTTGGTCATTCACAGCATAACATTGATTTAAAGAAATCATTTACTCATTATGTATAGATATATATATATATTGCACGGAAAATACTGTAATTTCAATTCATTACAAATAAAATATAAACATTGTCTTTAATCCTCAAAACTATTTAAGAGTCCTTTGTTTAGCTTTTCTTCTTCAGGGATGCCAGTCTTCTAGTGCCAAGAAGCTTCAGTCCCATGCCTCTATTCTATGGGTCTAATTCTTACCTGTCAACTGATATGCATACAAAGTCAGCTTCGCTGAGTGAATTCTAGGTTTACTTTGCTAAATACTTTCGTAAGAGATATTTAGCTTTATCAGTGAAATAATCCTTGTCTATCAAAATAAAATACACACATGCAATCACTTTATCAATAATTTATCATTTATTGTTATTTATTACTCTTCTTTATCCATCAATTCTCTGTCACTATCGGTGCCTAGGCTCGCCTAGGACTTTACCGACATGCCAATTAAGGACTTACTGTCGTACCCGATCAGGCCATTATGTCAGCCAATTCAGGACTTACTGACCTGCCTGTTCGAGCATACTTTATCACTTTATCACTGGTGAGGGCACAACGAATGCAACCCTCCTTTATCAATTTGCTTGCAAGGCTTTACTTTATCACTTTATCAAGGTACACGTTATGGGCCCAATAACAATTCTTTAAGTTTCACTTATATCTTTAGTTTTCACATACACTTAACACATAATAAAAAGCAAACTCTAGTCTAAGCATTCATATTTCATCAATCATGAGAGATAAACTAGATAACTGACCCTCCGCGGGATAACGGGGGTTCGGGGGCGGCAGCCCTGATAGCGGGTTCTAGGGGCGGCAGCCCCTAGTGGGGTCCAAGGGGCAACGCCCGAAATATTTTGACTATTAAATGGCACATTTTACTTTAGGAAATTTTATTTTCTTGATAAAAGGTTTTAAAAACCGTCATCATAAAAGTATGTAATTTAGTATGCATATCACCCCAAAACATTGAAAACGGGTAAAGGAGGGGTCTAGAACTCACCTGAACTTGTCCAATATCTTAGATTCTAAGTCACTTAAGCTATAGCCTGAATACTCTAGCTGCACGAAAGTTAATATGCAAAAACATCATTTTCTTCATAGTTTCGCCCATAGTTTCGCTACAGCGAAACTGCAGTTTCGCTGGGCAGCAGTTCTGCTAGTTTCGCTAGACAGATTCGCTACCTTGAGCGCCCAACTTTCGTTGGAATTTCCTAGTTTCGCAATGTCTAAGGTCAGCCTAAGTACTTAGCGAAGCTATCAGCGAAACTGTAGTTTCGCTGTAGCGAAACTGTAGTTTCGCTAGGATTCTCCTAGTTTCGCTGGATAAATGCACAGTTTCGTTGGATAAATGCACAGTTTCGCTGGATGAATACTTAAATTCGCTGGATCAGGGCCCAGTTTTGCTGGATGACAGAAACTCAGATCCAGCCCGTTTTAACCCAAAACCTTAACTTTTTACGTCCAAATCCTTAGTTTACCTTCCATGAAACCAAATCTAAGCTTTTACACGTTTTCATACGTAAAAATTCGACCTTTATGTGTTTCTTTAAACTTTTCAAACCCCAAAACCCTAGAATCCGGTTTGATCTACAGAGGGCTTAGAGGTCGATTCTTATCTTGTTTTGTTGCTCTTTCCTTGTGTTTTGATGCTCCAATCCACCAGAACTTCAATCCTTCCAACCTTCAAGCTCCAAATCTTGAATTTCTTCACTTTCTCTCTCTACTTTCTCTCTCTACGAATTTGGTGGCTAGGGTTGTAATGTGATGGAATGGGACTGATTATGCATGTTTAAGGGCTGATTAGGCCCTTAAACCCACCAAGTCTAGCCCATTAAGGCTAATTTGATCCATAGCCCACTAATTTAGCCTTTATTTTCTTAAATTAACCCTTAAAAGCCCATTATTATTAAATGGCTCGTTTCGGGAAATTTGGGGCGTTACACCTATTCCCCTCATTGATGAATTATTGGATGAATTGGGGGCACTACTATCTTTTCCAAGTTGGACTTAAGGTCCGGTTATTACCAAATCCGAATGGACCCTTCGGATATCCATAAAACTGCCTTTAGAACCCATCAGGGACACTTTGAGTTTTTGGTTTTACCCTTTGGGTTAACCAATGCTCCTGCTACTTTTCAAGCCTGATGAATTCCCCTTTTAAACCTCTTTTGAGGAAATGTGCATTGGTCTTTTTCGATGATATCTTGGTTTATAGCTCCACCTTCCAACAACATCTTTTAGACTTGGAGAAGGTCCTTCTTCTCCTGAGGCAACATTCTCTTTTGGCTAAAAGATCCAAATGTTCTTTTGCGGGTTCTAAGTGTTAAGTATCTTGGGCATGTTATTTCTGCAAAGGGGGTAGCCACTGATCCGGCCAAAATTCAAGCTATTTCAAATTGGCACAAACCCACATCCCTTAACAACTCCGGGAATTTCTCGGGTTAGCTGGCTATTATCGCCGGTTTATTAAATCGTTTGGCAGTATAGCTCGCCCCCTTACTAACCTCCTACAAAAGACAATTTCCATTGGCATGATGAAGCTCAACAAACTTTTGAGCAGCTTAAACATGCTCTCACAACTGCCCAGTTCTAGCATTACCAGATTTCACAAAGGAATTTGTGGTTGAAACTGATGCTTCTTCTAAAGGCTTAGGGGTTGTTTTAATGCAAGACGATCATCCTTTGGCTTACATAAGCAAGTGTCTTTCTCATAAACAACATGCTATGTCTGTTTATGAAAAAGAGTTATTGGCTATTTTACTAGCCGTTAAACAATGGCATCACTACTTAATTGTTAAACACTTCACCATCTGTACTGATCAACGAAGCCTTAGTATCTGCTTGATCAGAAGATTACAACCCCGTTGCAACAGAAATGGTTGGCCAAATTGTTGGGTTATGACTATGATATTGTTTATAAGAAAGGTTGTGAAAATTCGGTAGCGGATGCTTTATCAAGAGTGGAGGGTTTAGCTTTATTTCAGATGTCCATTAGTGCGGTTGATCCTCTTTTATGGTCCCGCATATCCAAGAGTTGGGAGCTTGATCCACTATTATCATCTTCAATGCTGCTTTACAACAGGGTCAGTCGATTAAACCTTACCTTTAAGGATGGAATTCTCCGCAGGAAATCCAGTTGGTCATTGGTGATGATAGTTCTTTGCGCCAAGATATTGGGCCTTTGTCACTCATCTGCTCTTGGAGGTCATTCTGGTTATACACCCACGTTACACCGGCTAAAAAGTATGTTTTATTAGAAAAAATGTGCTCATGATGTTCGCCTCTATGTTTAGCATTGTCAAGTATGCCAGAAAGCTAAGTATGAACGTATTACCAACCCGGGTTTTATTACAACCTTTACCCACCCCAAAATCTGTTTTTAGCGATATCTCAATGGACTTTATTGGGGGGTTGCCTAAATCACAAGGGAAAGATACTATTTTTTGTGGTAATCGATCGTTTCACTAAGTACGCCCATTTCATTGCTCTCTCCCATCCATTACTGCAGTCCATTAGCTCAAATCTTCTTTGACCACATTTTTAAATTGCATGGGTGTCCAGAAACGATTGTCTCTGATCGTGATCCCATATTTCTTAGCAATTTTGGAGGGAATTTATGCGGTTGCAGGGTGTTTTCTTTAGCCTTATCATCTGCTTACCATCCCCAATCGGATGGCCAAACCGAAGTTCTCTAATTGTTGCTTGGAAACTTACCTGCGTTGTATGGTGATGGACACCCTCATCAATGGCCGAAATGGCTTACCTTGGCTGAATGGTGGTATAATACCACCTTTCATTCGGCAATTGGGAGAACCCCTTTGAAGCTCTCTACGGTATTCCACCTCCTTTGCATATCCCTTACATTCCAAATGATTCTAAGTTGGATTCCATTGAGGAGTGGTTCAAACACCGTGAGCTCATCATTACTTCCCTTAAGCACTCTTTGAACAAAGCTCGCAATCGTATGAAGCAATTCGCTGATCTTAAACGTACTGATCGCTCTTTTGAGATAGGTGAATTTGTTTATCTAAAGCTTCATCCCTATGTTCAATCTTCTCTTCGCTCTCACAAACACAACAAGTTGGGTCCTAAGTACTTTGAACCGTTTATGATTACTCAAAGATTGGTACTGTGGCGTACAAGCTTGATCTTCCTACTGACTCCCAAGTCCACCCTGTTTTCCATGTTTCTCTTCTCAAAGCAGCTCGCGGTCCAGTTCGTGAAATTATTCCTCTTCCAACTGAACCTCGATTTTTACTGCAACCAAAGGCTATTTTGGATCGTAAGTTGATTCGGAAGCACAATCACATGGCTGTGAGTATTTTAGTACTCTGGGATCAATTACCAGCTTCCGAAGCCACTTGGGAAGATTTGGAAGACTTCCGATTGCGTTTTCCCATTTTAATTCTTGAGGACAAGAATTTCATTACCGGGGAAGTATTGTTACGTTTAAATAAGTTGAGGGACTGATATTGTCTAATTGTAATAGTAGAAGATAATAAGTCAATTAGAATAGTTGAAGGGTTCTATTGTAAATGAATAACTAACTATCCGTTAATGGTTGTTAATGGTTGTTGGTTATATGTAACCCGTTAGTGAATGGAATGATATGCTTGGTTGATCGAATTCTTCTCTAGTTTTCTTCATTAGAATACATCATATCCCCATTATGATGTATGAAAGTATGAAACTCAAAATGTGGCCCATAAACATGGGCCATGTAACAAACGGGCCTTGTATAATGGGCCATCACACACATCTTTATCTCTTGGGTTTCTCCTACAGCCGGAGTTGCAGAGGCGATCTTGAATCCCTTCTCTGCGTCGTCATTTTACAGTGATCTGCAGAATCGATTGATTATTTGATTGCATACTCGTAATCACTTCTTCATCAGCAGCTTTTGATCTTGGTACGTCTTTCTTGTACCCTAAATCATCACCTGTATTCTGATTTCAACGCTCATATCCACCACCGTCGAACATAACTCTCACCGGCGCACACTCTGTGCTTCTTTCATAAGAAAACGTGGGCCTTTTCGTTTTTTTTTTATGATGTACGCTTAAAGTTTGTATCTTTTTTGTTTTTGTTGTGGTTATTGTTAATGCCCACCAACTGTTCGACGATTTGCTCCTGACTTTAGCTCTAGAGGATAAAGGGTTATGCATTTAAGGAAAGTTGGATTACTTACAACTGTGATATGTGGTCTATGCCGGATAATGAGTTGAGATTTCTTTGGTGTTTTATGCAGCATTTTGGTGTAATCATGTTTTTGACAAGAGTTTTTGGGAGGAGGCTTTTTTCGACAGCGGGATCGGAAGCTTCTGCAGCTGGGGCTGCCGCTGCGGCTACGGCTACAGCTACGGTTAGAACTGCACATAACCCGCTTGAGGAGTTCTTTGAGGCGGATAGAAAACCGGAGGATGAGAAACCTGTTGTCTATGGTACATGCTTTGACACCCATGTTGTATTTGAAATCCTAATCTTCAATATATGTTTGTGTGATCGACACTTGGGATAATTGCATGAGTGTGATTTATCTATCTACTTATGGTGCTTATGGAATAAAGCTGCTATCATGTCTTGTTCCTAAAATAAATAAGCGTTTGACTGTTTGAGGAGGTCCTTATGAAAGTTCAACTATGTGTCTGGCTATTAGATGTTACTAGTGTAACAGTGGTAGGAACACAAAAGTCGGCTTGGTTAACTTTAAATGAAACAGTACAGATAGAAGCCTGTTTGAGGAGGGTGATCTCCACTTACACCAAAACAAAAGATCAAATACTAGTCTACCTAAACTCGAACAGGAAATTGATATTAAAACACAAGTTCAGCAGTAACTTCCTCCTAAAATAAGCCACTAACATGTCACTAACAATTACCCTTCCCCACTACTTCTGCCATGTACTGACCCCGAGACTGAATTGGGTTCAGATCCTTCTGGGCTGTTGGGTTCGTATCAAATACCCATGGGCCATGGGTTGCTGTTGCTCTAGACACTCAATATACTTGCAACATAAAACAACTGACAAAGTTTCAACATGACATCATCGTCCGTTTAAACTCAAGAACTTTGTGCATTGTTTTGACTTGCACAGCTTTAGCATTAACATCATAAGCTTTTACCAATATTTTTTCTATAGTCTATACCAAGAGCTGTTCCTAAGGGACCGAAGGTCTCAGGTTCGATCCGTGAAACGGCCTCCCCACAAAATGTGGGGGAAAGACCGCGTACATCTTCCCTTAAATGGGACGGACCCTCCCTGGACCCTGCGAAAACGCGGGAGCTCTTTGCAGCACCAGGTACGCCCTTTTTAGTCTATATCAAGAGCTCTTTCGGAGTCTCGGGTAATGTTACACTTTTTTTTTCATAATTTTTTTGGAGGCAGCACCATAAGTTGGATTTGTTGATCTTCCATTACAATGTGCATCTATTTAAGAACATATGTAGGCTTGAAGTGGGGAGACACTATTATTTGATATGGTATATGTTCATATATCTTTAGATGTAAAGACTAAGTATTGTTTGCACTTTGCAGTAACGATTTGGCTTATTGTAGGAAATAAGATACCCACCATATATGTACTTGAGGTGGACATCAATATTAAGACTTTCTCATCCTTGTTTAATCTATGAAGTATCAAACCTCGTTAGAGTTTACAGATATTACTGTCAACCTCATTTCATTTTATAGATATCACTAACAGACCTCGTTGAAGTGAGTTGTTGGCTTTGCTGATATTAGATGATATAGATTTGCTCCCTAGTCCCTCATATCCCTGTTAAAGTAATTTGTTTATTATTTTTAAACCAGGAGTGAACAAATATTAGTTTTATGGGACAGAATTGCGATACATATTTTGCTTTAGTTCTATCAAACCTGGACACAGTTGGAATTTTTATTGTTTTGAAAGTTGTGTAATATAATCAAGAAAAAATTTAATACTCACTTCAGTAAAATATGATTGATTTAAAGTATAATTACAAATGTTTCTCTGGATAAACTGTTGAAAGCACTCCTCATAAGAGAAGACAATGAAGAAAATTTGTATGAAAAGTCTCTTGCACCTCGTAGTAATGGCCAAAAGATGAGCTAGGATCAAAAGGCCACCAAAAAAAATGTTGCAATATCTTGACTGAAAATTTGAGGTGTTATTTTTCATTCCATAGTATTTTCATATTATAAACACATATATAAAAGTATAGTATATGATAATTATATACACAGGATTGGTGACAACCTAGGCTGCACTTTAGGACCAGTTTTCAATTTCCATGGTAGTAAAACTACATTATACGTATTGGTATGTTTATAATGTGCACACACTATTGATTTATGTCTGGTTTTTTTCTTTCTTTATCCATACAACTTGCAAATAAATTTCTTTAAAATTCAGGACGTAGTTGGAAGGCATCAGAACTGCGTCTCAAGTCATGGGATGATCTGCATAAGTTATGGTATGTCCTGCTTAAGGAAAAGAACATGCTGATGACTCAGCGCCAGATGCTTCACGCTCAAAACTTAGGTTTCCTAACCCAGAACGCCTGCCTAAGGTGTGGCCCATTTCATTGATTTTTCATTTTCATACCATTGCCCTCGCATCGTAGCAATGGGACCCATATTCTTTGTTTGGTTTTCATGGTAATATGATATTTTCGGATAAGTATCTTGCTAATGAGAGATTGAGAGATATCCTAATCAGGTTTTGACTTCTGATCAACATGCAGGTTAGGAAATCAATGTGTAGAATCAAGCATGTGCTCACTGAAAGAGCAATTGAAGATCCAGATCCTCGGAGGTCTGCTGAAATGAAGCGAATGATAAACGCCCTATGATGATTTCTTGCTTGTAAGGTTTGTTCCTGTTTAGGACCTTTAACGTGCATTAATAAACTGCATTGGTGATTGTTGATGTAGTTGTGAGATGGGAATTGTTTGTCTCTATGGGTCTATGCAATAGTTTGTTTAGTAGTTGTTACATGCAGTCGTTCGTCTTTTTATGGAATTGTGTGGTGCAATGTGTAATGTATGTATGTTGAAAGATGATTGGGCATATTAAGTTTGGCTAGATCATCATCTTGGCTATAATTTGGTTTGACCAGGACCAGGTTGGCTAGATCATTTGGATTGAACCGTTTAGCAAGCTTGATTTACCTCACTTGTGAAGGTTGGTGTTAGCTAGTGGGATGAAAGAAATGGTTTGAACTCGACAAAGAAAAGTAATGAAAAAGTTAATGTTATATCAATGGAAATAAACGAGTACTAGTTTGGGACGGCAAATAGTAACCATGACTCGATTTCTACCCGATCACTTGATTTCCAAGACATGACTGAATGATTTATGTTATACCAACATCAAAACTTGTATGGTTTGGAGTAACGATGGGTGAAATTGAGTCAGCTATTAAGTGTAGTCTATATAGTGTGAAGCTCAAGCTTCAACAAATTATTATTTTATAGCTTGAGCTTGATTAGTTAAGTGCTACTTTCAAACTGAGACGAGACTTGATTGGAAAGGATGATACATTTGTTAGTGGTCGTGGCCCATGCACGTGTGCATGGTTAGTAGCTTTAATATTTATGTTATTTACGTATTCCAATAAGTTGAAGGAGTCAGCAATTGGTTGCGATGAGCTTCATTGTTGACCGATTCCATAGGAGTAGTGGAGTCAGTTACTTTCCTTGTTTGTTAGTAGTTAGCCACGATCCCATGTTTCATGTTCTTGTTTATGTATTTATAGCCATTGAGGCTTGGTAATGAGGATTATCGAAGTGTTCAAGTGCAAACCAGTGATATAATCTATCATCTGGTATCAGAGTGCCTTGATCCGTGAGAGAGTGTACCAAAATGAGTGATGAAAAGCAAAAGATCCCGGTGTTCGATGGGCACTACGAACACTGGAGTGAAATGATGGAGAATTTGCTGCGTGCAAAGCAATTATGGGAACTGATAGAGACAGGAATCACAGAACCGGCTGAGGGAGTCCCGCAATCGGATGCACAGAAGAAGAAACTCGAGGAATTACGTGTAAAGGATATGCAAGTCAAGCATTATCTTTATCAGGTAATTGATCGGGTAACCTTTGAACAAATCCTTGACAGGAAGAGTTCAAAGTCGGTGTGGAATCCATGAAGAAACGGTTTGCGGGAAACGCGCGTGTGAAGAAGTCTATGTTGCAGAAGCTACGAAGAGACTTTGAGGTGCTCGAAATGAATCAAGCAGAGACAATCTCAGAGTACTTTGGACGAGTGTTAACCGTCTCCAATCAGATGAGGAGTAATGGAGAGAGTATGGCAGACTCTAAGATTGTTGAGAAGGTCCTTCGTACCTTAGTTGAGAAGTACACGTACGTGGTAGTCTCAATTGAGGAATCAAAGGACATAGAGACTATGTCAATTGAAGAACTGCAATGCACCTTAGTTGTTCATGAACAGAAATTCAAGAAGATAGAAAGGGAGGAAGAACATGCGCTAAAGATCGAGCAAGTCAATTACGGTGTCAATCGAGGAAGAGGAAGAGGTCGATCCACTGCAAGGGTCGAGGACGTGGCAGAGGGAGAAACTCATTCAACAAGGAGACAATTGAATGCTATTCATGCCACAAATTGGGACATTTCTCGTATGAATGTCCTGATCACAAAGAAGCCAACTATGCCGGTTTTGATGAAGATGAAGAGCTTGCCTTGATGACTGAAACCGAAAGGGATGAGCGTAGCCTCATGGCTAACGAATGGAATGAGTCCAGGAGCATGCATTGGTTCCTAGATTCTGGGTGTTCAAACCATATGTGTGGATCGAAGGAAGGTTTGTCACCTTGGATCACAATTTCACTAATTCAGTGAAACTTAGGAACAATACACGCATGAATGTTAGTGGGAAAGGGTCGGTTAAGATGGTAGTCAATGAAATAACCATGGTCATTAGCGATGTATACTTTGTTCCTGAGTTAAAGAACAATCTTCTAAGCATCGGTCAACTGCAGCAAAAGGGTTTGGTGTTTTTGATTCAGCAAGATGTTTGCAAAGTATATCATCCGGGGAAAGGTCTGATCTTTCAAAGCTCTATGAGCTCGAATCGGATGTTTCCCGTGTATGAAAGGATCCCTGAAGTCCCAGTGCATGAGGAAGTCAAGTGTATGTACGGTGAAACCAATGCACAATTATGGCATGAACGTTTGGGGCATCTTAGCAAAACAAGCATGCAGACTTTAATGAAGAACAATTTGGTGAGAGACTTGCCTCAACTCACATTTTCGGATAAGGTGTGTGAAGATTGTATGAAAGGAAAATAGACTCGCAAGCCCATACCGAAGACAAGTCAGTGGAGCAAAGGAAGTAATTGAGCTTATACACTCAGACATATGTGGTCCAATTACGCCAGCCTCACACTCGGGTAAACGCTACTTTTAAGTTTCATTGATGATCATAGTCGAAAGGGTTGGGTATATCTACTTGCTGAGAAATCACAGGCACTACAAAGCTTCATGGAATTCAAAAAAAGGGTGGAAAAGCAGTCAGGGAAGGTCATCAAATGCCTTCGGACCGACCGTGGGGGTGAATACATGTCTAACGAGTTCATTAACTTCTGCAAAGAGCAAGGCATTAAAAGACAGCTTACGGCAAGCTTCACCCCACAACAAAACGGAGCGGCAGAACGCAAGAATAGAACCGTGATTAATATGGTGGTATCAATGCTCGTTGCAAAGGGAATGCCCAAAGTATTTTGAGCAGAAGCAACTCAATGGAGTTTCTATGTTCTCAACTTGTGTCCTTACAAAGGCTCTAGATAACATGACGCCTGAAGAAGCATGGAATGGAATGAAGCCTTCGGTTGAACACTTACGGGTATGGGGCTCACTGGCTTATGTTCATGTTCCAAAACAAAGAGAGGAAAACTAGATGATAAGAGCATCACATGCATATTCACAGGAATATGTGATGAATCAAAGGCTTATCGTCTAGTTGATCCTTCTTCCATAAAGGTGATCATAAGCCGAGACATAGAAGTACAAGAAGATCAAAGCTGGGATTGGTCTAAACGATGGGCAAGGAACCAGCAGAAGAAGAGATAAGCTGGGGAGATCACACACTCCCTGAAAATGATGACGAGGCCACAGAGGAAACAAGTGAACCAATTGAAGAAGTAGAAGCCGATGATGAACACCCACAGGGAACTATTCAAGAACCCGGTCCTAGCAGCATGACACAAAGGGAGGGCAGACTACGAAGACCTCCGTCCTACTTGCAAGATTATGTCACTGAAGAAGAAGAAATGTGTGAAGATGAACTGCACCTTATGGAGGGGATTGAAAGTGACCCAACAACCTTCGATGAAGCAGCAAAACATGACAAATGGAGAATTGCAATGGCTGCTGAAATAGAGTCAATTGAGAAGAACCACACTTGGCACTTGGTGCATTTACCAAAGGATGCAAAGTGCATTGGAGTTAAATGGCTTTACAAAACCAAGTGTAACGAAAAAGGGGAAGTTGTGAAGTACAAGGCACGATTAGTAGCACGTGGGTATGCTCAAGAAATGGTAGATTACACTGATATATATGCACCGGTTGCGAGAATGGATACTATCAGGATGATGATCGCTCTAGCTGCTCAAAAAGGATGGTCGGTATATCAAATGGATGTGAAGTCAGCGTTCCTATATGGAATTTTAAAGAGGATGTTTATGTCCAGCAGCCGCAAGACTTTATCACTAAGGGAAAGGAAGATCATGTGTATAAGTTGAACAAAGCGTTGTATGGCCTTAAACAGGCACCCAGAGCCTGGTTTAGTAGAATTGAAGAACATTTCTTGAAAATGGGTTCACACGAAGCAAGTATGAGCACACTTTGTTCATAAAAGGAGACCCGAGAGGCAAGGTACTGCTGGTTAACATTTATGTTGATGATATGCTGTATACAGGAAATGATGAGAGCATGTTGAAGCAATTCAGGGGAATGAAAACAGATTTTGAAATGTCGGATCTTGGGAAGATGAAGTACTTCCTTGGTCTAGAAGTAATGCAACTCAATGATGGCATTCACCTATCTCAAAGGAAGTATGCAGCTGAAGTTTTGGCTCATTTCAATATGAAGGAATGTAATGAGGTGGTAAATCCAATGGTACCTGGAACCAATTGCAGAAGAATGAAGGCAAGGCAATAGATGAGACTTCATTCAAACAATTGGTTGGTTGTTTGATGTATATGACCACAACTCGTCCAGATTTGCAATTCGTGGTGAGTTACATAAGTCGGTTTATGTCTAAACCCACAGAAGAACATTTTGCTGCTGCAAAAAGGGTATTAAGATATGTACAAGGTACTTAAGATTATGGTTTGTGGTATAAGCACTACGAAAAAGGTGAAATCTCTGTCTACACAGACAGTGATTATGCATGTGATATTCAAGATAGAAAGAGCACATCAGGGCATGTAATTCTGTGGAATGAGGCTGCTGTCACATGGTCATCGAAGAAGCATAGTATTGTAGCCTTATCATCAACTGAAGCGGAATACGTAGCAGCAGCGACGTGTGCATGTCAAGTCCTATGGGTGTCCGGAGTATTGACTGAGTTGGGAATAGAAAGGGAGAATCCAGTGAGCATCAATTGTGACAACACCTCAGCCATCAAATTGTCAAAGAATCCAGTGTTCCATGGGAAGTGCAAGCACATAGAAGTCAGATTTCATTTTTTACGTGAGTTAGTTCGAGATGGAACCGTGGAGTTCGTTCACTGTGGGACGAAGGAGCAAGTAGCTGATATAATGACCAAGCCGCTGCATCGTGAAGCATATCAAAGGCTGCGGAGACTTCTGGGAGTTATCTCACTAAAGGACAAACTAAATTTGAATCAAGTTTAGTTTGAGGGAGGGTTTGTTAGTGGTCGTGGCCCATGCACGTGTGCATGGTTAGTAGCTTTAATATTTATGTTATTTACGTATTCCAATAAGTTGAAGGAGTCAGCAATTGGTTGCGATGAGCTTCATTGTTGACCGATTCCATAGGAGTAGTGGAGTCAGTTACTTTTCTTGTTTGTTGTAGTAGTTAGCCACGATCCCATGTTTCATGTTCTTGTTTATGTATTTATAGCCATTGAGGCTTGGTAATGAGGATTATCGAAGTGTTCAAGTGCAAACCAGTGATATAATCTATCAACATTGATAATCATGCAAATATACATAAATGAAAAGTAAAAGTATAAAAAGCATAAGTTTTGCGAGGCTTGTGAGCTATACGATCCGTATGGACTTGTGAGTATATACTGTATTGGAATTTAAAAAAAGAGAGTAGTTAATAAAAAAAATAATGGTATAATTTTAACTACTTATCATAAATTATTTTAAAAGTTTAAATACTTACTAATTAGTAAATGAGATTTGGATTAAAAAATTAAGGAAACTAAAGCTTGTTCTAAACAATCTGGTTTAACAATTTAACCGGTAATTAAACAATTCTGAAAGAATAGAAATGGACGTTGGTCCCCGATCCGAATGAACGATCTTTCCGATCATGAAACTTTTTTTCGATGACATCCTTAATAACTTAACAAATCATAAGATAAGATTGCATTCTTTTTGCAAGATTTATATATTCGAGTACGTATATAGTTAAAAAAAGGTTTTATTAACAATCAAAACATTAACCTGCACATGCCTTATCTACTTTAATATATATTCTACTTCTAAAATTATTACATAATATTTGAACCACAAGTGTCAGAAGCCAACATCTTCTTCCAATGGCAATGAGGATGAAACTCCATGATTCTCTTCAAAGATTACTGTTGCTTGATCCCTGACACAAACAACAACCGTTACTAGTTACAAGCAGACCTCGAGGGTGGTTTTATGACCAAGCTCGAACGCGAGAATAAGTTCCCCACAGTAAATGTACATGAAATGCTCCACCAGAATCTCTTCATAGGATTTTTGTCGGTGCACCATTAATGCTGAGAGACATTATGTTCTTTCCATTAATGCATGGCCGTCTGACCATGGATCATTTACACTTAGGCGAATATGCCCTCTAACCGGGTATTTTCCCTCCGCAATAGAATTTCTCCTTTTTCTCTTGTTAGTAGGTGTTTGGCATTGCTTATTTTCACCCTCCTTTTAACTTATTAACTTTGAAAAGTTAATAGTTAAAATAGTATTTGGATGGGGTAAAAGGAGTTTTAAAATAACTTATGAAATAGGATAAAAAAAGAGATTTTGAGAAGTTAGTGGTGGGTGACTTATTTTCACCTCCTTCCATCTATTGCTTCCAATGACTTAAATGCCCTCACCAGCCCCATCGGTTCCATCCCTGCTCTCGCTCCCTATGCATTCCCGCCATTAATGCCACCATCGATCTCCATCCTGCTCTCGCTCCCTGCTCTCGCTCACCAGCCCCCCATGCCACCATCGATTGCATCTGTCCCATCGGCCTTCCGATTGCATAAATGCCCTCACCAACTTCCGATTGAATCCGATTGCATCCCCTCCGATCCCATCGCCGGCTTTCCCATCGCATTAATCCCTTCCGATGTGCTCCCCGACGCCAACCTTTCCCATCATCATTAATCCCTTCCAACAACCTCGCCATAACTCTCTTCACCTGCCGATCAATTACCCCCTTCGTTGTTATATCGATCAACAGCCTCAAGAATCACCTCAAGAATCGTCTGAATCGATCTGCTGTAAAAGGTAGTTTTACACTTTGAAGTTGATAGGCAACCACTACTTTGTAACTTTCGTGTTTAGCATCACTTTTCAAAATTAGAGATGCTAGTCTTAGAACAAGGGAGTATTAGATTTTTTTTGTTTTATCTTGCAGAAGCGATCACGAAGCACATTGATGAATCCATGTTCCCGACAATGGTAAGGCTTTAATACGTTGTCCTGGTGCTATCTTGCAGATTTTGATGGATGCCATATTTGAAACTGCAGACATTATTTTGTTTTGATTTGAAACTGCACTTTATGCATATGTGCTCATATGTGCTCATATTTGAAACTGCTGCAGATTATTTTGAAACTGCAGACATTATGTGCTCATATGTGCATATGTGCAGACATTATACACTCCAGTTTGTGCATATGTGCTCATATTTGATTAGTATTTTTTGTTTCTCTGGAAGTTATCCCTTGTTAAGTAGATCATTCTTTATTAGTATTTTCTGTTTACTCTAGAAGTTACAACTGATGATTTTGTGTTGTTTTTCTCTGCATCAAGATTGTTGTTTTGGATTTGGGTAATGTTGTTTTAATGTTGTTTTAATGTTGGTTTTCATTAGTGGTACATTTTGTAATGTCTTCAGTTTGGGGTACAATACAATTGAAATGCCTTGTGTGCAGGTAATTTGAAGATCTGCCATTTTCATAAGCACTTGCCATTTTCATAGTTATGATGGGTAGTTGATTTTATTTGCTAGTTGTTGTTGTCTTCTATATATGATTGCAATATTGAATGGGTTCACAAACACTTGCCACAGCTAGTTTGCAACATTGAATGCTATTTGATTTTTTTTTTGTGGTTTTTAACAGTTAGCTCAATTGGTAGTGAAATATCATTTAGAAGGAGTAAATCAAATTTTTATGGGATGATATTACGTTCATTGAGTTTACTGATGCATGCTTGCTTGAACTTAAAAGAGGGAATAGACCTGGTACTCACTTTAATAAACTTGGTTGGGATAATATAGAAAAAAAAATGTATGAAAAACCGGAAAAACTCTTGATAAAAAACAAATAAAAACAAATGGGACAGCATGAAAAAGAATGGAAGCTTTATGATCGGTTAGTGATGCTTGAAAGTGGAATCGGTGGAACAAGAAGCTTAATCGATGCATCGCCGGAATGGTGGGTGGAGAAGATAAAAGTAAGTTTTATTTTTACTTTTAATCGTAATTATGCTTAAATCGTGAAATTTTGTTAATTAATATGTATGTGTTGTAGGAAAATAAAGATTATGCCAAATTTATGGGTGCAAATTTGGACATCGAGACGCATTATATATCTTTTTTTTTATTTTGCAAGGCGGAAATAGAAAACAACGTAAAATAAGCAATCCCAAACATTATTTAGAAAACAGCTTATTGACTTTTAACAGAATGTCCTTTTTAGTCATTTTACATTAAGAAGCTAAACCAACACTTTTTAGAAAACAACTTATTAACTTTTCAGTTTATAAGTAATCCAAACACTTTTTTTAAAACCACTTTTTAAAAGTTAAAATCATTAAATCTTTTTCTCAAAAGTCCTTTTTAACAAAATAAGCAATCCCAAACATGCCCTTAGGCACTTAACTCTTTATATGATTATTTTGAATTAAAACCGATCTAAAGCGATTCGAGCCACTAAATAGGTTACCTCTTTTAACAAAAATCTACTTTACCGCACGAAAGATAATCAAACACTTAAACGCAAAAGCGTTGAACTGTAATTTGTTCATTTCGAATGTCTTGCGTTGGAAGCAAACTTTTGTTAATGGTTTACACACAACTTTCACGGAAATTTCATCTATAAAACGACGCCGTTCCACATCAATCTGAACCTCCCCGCCTTTGAAACTTGTAATAATATCAGCCACCACCTCCCTCCCCAGAACAACCACCACCACCACCAGTCCACCACCACCACCACCACCACCACCATCGCCACCGCCGCCGTCACCGGAGTTCATTCTGCAACTTCCGATCAATTCATTGCAAAAGAACCCTAAGATGGTCGATAACAAACGTAAACGAGGTCGAAAGCCTAAATCTGGAGCACCCGAAACCCTAGATCTCCAACCCTCCAAATCTTCCACTCCGTTGAAGATCTCACACTCAACACGATACCCCCAATTCCGATCACCACCTCCGTCGCCGCCGGAAACCCTCCGTTCACGAAAACCCCGAAAAAGCCCTAGTTTCCGCATCACCGTCCCGATGTGTGGAAAACGGAAACGGTGGTTCGAACGGTTTGGTGCTTGATAGCGTCGTGATGGCGATGGCGCGAGTCGTTCCGGCGATGGATGCCGTCGTGAAGGTTTTGCACCCATACTGAGCCCAATTTCTCGTTACCGTGGCAGAGGAAGAGGCAATTTAGCTCCAGTAGCAGTGGGTTTGTGATTAGTGGAAGAAGGGTGTTGACTAATGCTCACTCTGTGGAGCATTATACACAAGTGAAGCTCAAGAAACGGGCTCTGATACAAAGTATGTGGCCACGTTCTCGCGATTGGTACCGAATGTGATATCGGTGAGCTTTTGTTTCAATGTTTTATGATCATGTGATTGAGATTGAGAAATTAATAGCTTTTGCTTATGATATTGTATTGCTGTTTATGTAATTGTGTAGCTTTGCTTACGGTGGAGGATGATGAGTTTTGGTCTGGTGTATCGCCTGTGAAGTTTGGGGATTTGCCTGCTCTTCAAGATGCCGTTACGGTTGTGGGGTATCCGATTGGAGGGGATACTATATCGGTTACTAGCGGGGTTTGTTTCGCGTATAGAGATATTATCTTATGTTCATGGGTCAACTGAGCTTTTGGGATTGCAGGTTATTAAAGGCTCTTTGATCATTTGTTACTGTTCCTGAGTCATGTTTGTTTACTGATAAAAATGTGTATGATATTGATGCAGATTGATGCTGCAATTAACTCGGGAATTCTGGTGGACCTGCGTTTAATGATAAGGGTAATTGTGTTGGTATTGCATTTCAGTCTCTTAAACACGAGGATGCTGAAACACATTGGATATGTCATACCAACGCCTGTAATAACGCACTTTATCCAAGATTATGAAAGAAATGGATCATATACAGGTAAATATTTGTTCAGGTTGGATTCTTTTTTGCTATTGTGTAATCTTAATCAACTGTGTTCTAATCAATTGTCATTTGGTGTTAAACAGGATTTCCCATTCTTGGGGTAGAATGGCAGAAGATGGAAAACCCTGATTTGCGTAAGTCTACAGGGATGAAAGATAACCAAAAGTGGTTCGTATCCGAAGAATTGACCCCACATCCCCTGAATATAAAGTTCTTAAACCATCTGATATTATTCTTAGTTTTGATGGAGTTGATATTGCAAATGATGGGACAGGTAAAAGTTTTTTTAACTATAAAGCATCTTCCTTTGTGGGTGAATCTTTAGGTTGCTGATGATCTTTTGTGCTGACTAATTGTGGTGAGTTTCAGTTCCTTTTAGGCATGGTGAGAGGATAGGTTTTAGCTATCTTGTATCTCATAAATACCCGGAGATACGGCTCAAATCAAAGTCCTTCGCGATTCAAAAATATTGAAATTTAATATCAAGTTTGAGACTCACAGAAAGCTAATTCCTGCACACAACAAGGGTAGACCTCCATCTTATTACATCATTGCAGGATTGGTTTTTACAACTGTATCTGTTCCATACCTTCGTTCTGAGGTACTTACAAAACTTTATGAATGTATGAGTTGTTTTGTGTTGTAGAAATAGGTTTTAGTTGCATTTAATTCACTTATTTTGCATGCTTCAGTATGGAAAGGACTACGGATATGATGCTCCAGTTAAGCTATTGGACAAGCTTCTTCATGAATTACCAAAGTCGCCAGATGAACAGATTGTAGTTATCTCACAGGTTTTTATTGCGCTCCCTGAGTTTTGGTTTTCTTTGAGTTGTTTTTCTTATTCATTTTCCGTATCATATGTACTAATGGTAGTTTCATAATTTTATTGAAGGTGCTTGTGGCTGATATCAACATTGGATATGAGGAGATTGTCAACACTCAGGTTAGTATTGTTATTAATTCCTTAATTGCTGGATCAACTACCTTACAGTTCACATAAAAACATGGATTTATGTTTTTGAAAATTATTTTAGGACACCATCATAATAGTTTTCTGTTGCTTACTTTTCTTTGCAATAAATTAGGACTGCTTTTTAAGGTTTTCTTGTTTGGTTAATTGGATTCACTGCATTAGACATAATACAAACCATGAAGATTAGAGGAATGCTATAAAATTAAAGGAATCACTTCTAGTAAGAATACTCTTTAATATCATGAAGATTAGCTGCTCATGATTAAAACAGAAGAACAAAAACCATTTTTCAAACAAGACTTCAGTGAGTGACAGCAGCATTTGTGTTAAAGGAGTTGTTTTGCCCAGTGTTGAATACGCTTATTGGAAATTCATTTCATTTTTACAAAAAAAAGTTATGAATCTTGTAACAAGGCAAATTCTTAGTTCTCACATGCTTTTGTAATAAAAGTTTCATAAAGAATTACTTTAAGTAAAAGATGCAATTAATTACATGGTAGGCGATTAATATATGTAGTAAAAGTGCTGGGACCTGCTAGTTAATAATGGTATGCAATCTCTTGTTGGGAAATTGGAGGCACCTTGCAATGTCTTATTTACTGTGATCAATAGATCCTGATTCCTCCTGGTTCTATTTTAAATGTTCATGATACTTGTCTTCCACTGAACCGACTTTCCCTCTATGCAAATCTCTATTATTTAGGCGATAATGTGATCGTCATTTCCGTCAAAATATTGATTTTTTTTTTATGTTTGCTGAACTGTATCAATTTCTCTCTTTTTTTCCCATGTGTTTAAGGGTTATGAAATATATATTGCAAGAATTGCTCTCATTTGTATTCCCTACATATTTTTTCGTCTTATTTTTCAACTGTTTGTTAGGTTCTTGCTTTCAATGGTCAACCAGTGAAGAATCTGAAGAGCTTAGCCAACATGGTAGAGAGCTGCACCAACGAATATCTAAAGTTTGAATTGGAATATCAGCAGGTAGCTTTTGTTCTCCCCTTCAACAAGAATGACATTTATCCGCAATAACAAGTTAGATACAGCGTTCCAAGAAGTTAAAATAACCCTTTATTTTGTACAAATCAATATGAATTTTGCAGATAGTGGTACTTCAAACAAAAACCGCCAAAGCTGCAACAGTGGACATCCTCTCCACTCATTGTATACCTTCTGCCATGTCAGATGATCTCAAGGCATGAGAGACGAACTTAATGCTATAATGCAGTGCTTTTACCATAGTTGACTTAAAGTTGGGTCAATGAAAGTTCACGGGAGCCCACATTTTGGGTTGGGGAACTGGATTAGCTCTATTTAGTCTTTGCAAGCAGAAATACACGGGTATGGCATGATGAAGTAGGAAGAAATGTTGCAGGTATTGCTTTTTCCTCCATTTTGATATCACTACCATTGCCCATTTGAATTGTCTTCTTCATATGTGCATGTTTCAGATCAGGCTAGTGGTTGTTAAATTTAGATATAAGGCTGATTGTATTATTGATATCATCATCATTATTTGTATGATCTTTAATGGTCGAATTATAAATCGTTAAGGACATGTTGACATGCATCAGATTTTTATGGGTCTTGTAAAAAATGTACCTTAGGGAATGTGTTGGTTTAAAAGCTTATATTTCATCGATTGTGCCTTAGATGATAAACAATATACTAAAGTTACATTTGCATCCATTCGATGCAACCCAAGACCAATGAGCACTTACACACCACAGGTTTGGTCTTTGGTCTTGTTAGCAATTGAAATCAGTAACACAATCTAATACAAAACTCAATCAAAATCTTTATTCACTAGATGAATTCGAAAACAATCGAATATGGAAGAAGAAATGTGTAAAAGTAAGAGAGTTCGGAAGAATTGTTCTTGTGCTCGGAAGAACTGTTCTTGTGCTCGGAAGAACTGTTCTTGTGCTCGGAAGAACTGTTTCTCTCTCTTTACATTTAAGTAGTTTACAACATTAACAAACTTAATTTCTAACTTGACACATTTACCCCTCTAGATTATATAGCTATACACTATGACCCTTAAACTTTATTTTGACTTTACCTTTAACAATCTCCACCTTAAAGTCATAATAAGACTTTAACCAATACCCAAAGCATCCAGACAATACTAAAATTTTGGACCAGGCAAAGATTTGGTAAGCATATCAGTAGGATTGTCACAAGTACTAACATCAAGCACTTTGACTCTTTAGAGTTAATCACCTCTTGAATAAATGAGTCTCACATCTATATGTTTAGTTCTTTCATGATAAACATTATTCTTTGATAACTGCACAGTTCATTGGTTATCACAACTCACCACAATATCAACAAGTTGAATCCCCAACTCAAGAACAAAACCTCTAAGCCAAAGAGCTTCTTTCATAGCTTCAGTCAAAGCTATATACTCTGACTCTGTGGTAGATAAAGTAACTACTTTTGCAACTGAGACTTCCAATTCACAACACTATTTAGGAGTTTAAACACATCCTGTGATTGATCTACCTTTGTCTCGATCCATGTAAAGCCTGTATCTACAAACCCTTCAACTAAAATTGGACTACTCATCCCATGATGCCCAAATAGAATCCCACTCTCTTTAGTTCCATTCAAATATCTCAGAACCCATTTAGCAACAGCCTAATAAGCTTTACCTGGATTAACTACATATCTACTAATCAAGCTCACTGCATATCCAAAATCAGGCCTAGTGTACACTATCATATATATCAAGCTACCAACTAGATTTGCATATGGCACCTTCTTCATGTATTCCTTTTCTTCATTGTCTTAGGAGAATCTTTTAAAGACAACTTGAAATGGTTGTCCATAGGAGTCTTGACAGATTTAGTATTGATCATAGAGAAACTTCTCAATACTTTTTCCATATAAGA
>JABSNV010001171.1:0-2500 GCA_024085815.1 Flaveria linearis
CCACCACCCGTGATGGAACCACCATGTAGACGTAGGGTACAATAACCCACACAAGACCGAGTACCAGAACCCGAAAGCCTGGCCCATGCGGGCGGAACGGGTAAGCCAGTAGGACACGTGCCCCGCATTTAATTACATCGGAATCACCCCAAGCATAACCGATAATTCAGTAACGGTCGGAGAACATAAAAGGTAATGGATTTGCCGGGAATAATCCTTGTAAATCAACACACGAGACGGGCACCACCATCTTAGCTGGTGTTGTTTTCATTGTGCATAGGTGTGAAGCTTCAGAGAGCATCGGTGGATCGAAGTTCAATAAGACCGGAACCATCCAGAGTTGGACCTCGTATTTACACACCACACCACCACCACGTCACAAAACCACCACCACTCCATCAGAACCACCAAATTATCACCACCACCCTATTATAAAACCACCAACACCACACCAGACGGGCACCACCACCACACATTAGATCTCCACCACCACACATTAGATCTCCACCACCACACATTAGATCTCCACCACCACACATTAGATCTCCACCATCACATACTAGATCACTACCACTATGCGGACCCTAGAAAACCAACCGTTAATCTCAAACTTATAACAAACCCCTTCGAAAACGTATATTGAACCCTTGAAAACAAGTATTGTAGAGGTATTAGTAGGGTTTGATAGCATTTTCGAAGTGGTATGTTACAAGTCCAATATTGATTGTCGATTTTTAGGGTTTACATGGTAGCGACGATCCGATGTGCGTGGTGGTGGTGGGCGCTCTGGTGTGGTGTTGGCGGCTTTGTGATGGGGTGGTGGCGGTAGTTCGGGGGTTCTTGTGACGGGTAGTGTGTGGTGGTATTTTTGGACTAAATTAGAAAAATCGCTCAAATCACAGGGACTAAAATAGCAATGTATTTAAAGAGTATATATTTAATCAGGTTTAAAAAAAATAAAAAGATATATATAAAATGACCAATATACCCCTACGTTTAACGGAAATTTTGGATGGAGTTAACGGACTGGATGAATATGACAAGATTTGTAAACCACAGGGACCCAGATGCGAAAAACAAACTATTGGATTAAAGTGACAATTTTCACCAAACCACAGAGAAGAAAATGACAATTTACTCTAAGATATAATTAATATATATAATTGATTGAAGGAATTGAAGGATGCACACGAATTACACAGCTAACCACATAAGTTGTGTGTTATCATATGGCATAGTAGTATACTAGAATGTATAAACTAATTTTATGTGGTTTACATTAAGCATACACACGTCTCAATACATATATATCATTGTGTTATTCTTTCAAAAAGCTTAATGCAATTATTTATGATTTATAAATCGCCATAACTTGGGTTCGCATAATTGCATTCCATTAGTTCCAAGATCACAAAAACCTATGATTCTATAAATAGATTTTTGTATATATTTGTTCTTTTATTTTTCCAAAGAAAGTGTAGATTTTCATGGCATTATATCATATGATTTGATCCAACACATCATCCAGTTCAGGTTATTCCAAAATGGGAAAGGTATAATGATGATTTGAAAATGCAATGTATTTTGTTACATACACGTTTGAAAGTCATCATCATAACATAAAAATAATACAAAATATATAAAGTATTTAGAGGTTTTATAGAATATTATTAAAATATTTATTTCTAGAAATTTTAAACATAGCACATCATGCAATCACAAGTCTATATAATCTGAGAGGTAACTAAAGTTTATCTGGCACCAAACATGACCTTGTCAATAAGAGATTTACTAGGTGTGTGGGGTTCTCTTCATCACTCTTAGAACTCGAACGGGAATATCTTGCATATTGTTTGGTTTGAAGTAACTTGGCTACATGCTAAAGACATATAATTACTTGTTACGTATCGCCTAGCGTTAAATACTAATAACAAAGTAAGGTAAAAAGAGGCAAAGTTTAGATTTTCTGAAGAAACAAGTTTTTCTCGTGTTTTATTTTTTTTGTTTTTGTTAATAATAACTACTTTATATATAAAAAAAAAGAAACTGAATGTTCAACACCATTACCTATCAGTTTTAGTGATATGTAACCAGTTTGAATCGATTTTCAAACATTGTAAAGTTGAAAAATAAATTGTTTTTTGATGATGTTGATAGTCAAAAATGATAATTAAAACAATTGGTAGAGTGGGGAATGAGCTTGACTATACAGGCTGTTGAGCCAAGCATCTCCAAGTGTTCATATCTTGAAGAAAGATCCCCACATTGCTATGTGATAGTTTCTTTTTATTATTTATTATTAATATTAATCTTTAAAATTTGAAGATTTAGTTGTAAGTTGTAACTTGTCTCCAAAACAAATTAAAGAGAAACTAAGAGTGGCGACTATGTTGCTAACATATAGATTAAGTTGGTTTCTTATGTATGTTAGAAGTCTAGTTTATTAAACCCGTCAACATGATTATGGTGTTTTATTTTTGGTTTTGTACATATGATTGTA
>JABSNV010001171.1:7500-40166 GCA_024085815.1 Flaveria linearis
GATGTTAAGGTGACATCGACACGGTTGCCATTGTTAATGAGGATCGTTGAGATTAACACTATCAAACTCATTAATGTTATATCAAAACACATCAACTTAACATTTTACAATTAGCAACAAACGATTCCTAACACAAGTGCTTACCAAGTATTTCTTTAACAACATAACACTTTTACCCAAACATCATCGACAATGGCAACGTTTCTAGTGCTTGGATCTACATAAGATCTATTGCGCGTGTGTAAGGCCCCCTTTCTCAGGGAACCTCACAGTTGGTCATTCACAGCAAAACATAGATTTAAAGCAATCATTTACTCGTCTATGTATAAAATATATTGCAGCGGAAAGATACGGTAATTTCAATTCATTACAATGTAGTTAATTAAAATATAAACATTGTCTTTAAACATCAAACTCTTTACGTCCTCTTAAACTCTCCTCCATCAGGGATGCCAGTCTTTGAGTGTCAAGAAGCTTCAGTCCCATGCGCCCATCCTATAAACTCAAACTCTCACCTGTGAACTGATATACATACGAAAGTCAGCTTCGCTGAGTGAATTCTAGGTTTACTTTGTTAAATAACTTTTGTGAAAAGGTATTAGCTTTAACAGTTGAAAATAATCACCATCTATCAGAACATCAATACACACAAGCTATCATTTTAATCGATACTTTATCATTACTTGTTAATTATTACGCGTCTTTATCCGTCAAATCTCTGTCACTATCGGTGCCTATGATAAACACAGGACTTTACCGACACGCCAATTTAGGACTTACTGTCGTACCCAATCAGGCCATTATTGTCATGCTAATCCAGGCCTTACTGACCTGCCTGTTCGAGCAATTACTTTATCACTTTATCAGGGTGAGGGCACAACGAATGCAACCCTCCTTTATCAATTGCTTGCAAGGCTTTACTTTATCAAGGTACACGTTATGGGCCCAATAACATTCTTTAAGTTTCACTTATATCTTTAGTTTTTACATACACTTAACACATAAAAGAAGCAAACTCTTAGTCTAAGCATTCACATTTCATCGATCATGAGAGATAAACTAGATAACTGACCCTCCGCGGGACAGCGGGGGTTCGGGGCGGCAGCCCCTGATAGCGGGGTTTTAGGGGCGGCAGCCCCTAGTGGGGTCCAAGGGGCAACGCCCCTGGCTGGGGCCGGGCTGCCAGGTCAGCGCGCCCGAAAATTATTTTGAACTATTTAAATGGCACATTTTACTTTAGAAAATTTTATTTTCTTGATAAAAGGTCTTAAAAACCGTTCTCATAAAGTATGTATTTTAGTATGCATATCACCCCAAAACATTGAAAACGGTAAAGGAGGGGTCTAGAACTCACCTGAGCTTGTACAAATAGCTTAAATTCTAAGTCACTTAAGCTATAGTCTGAATACTCTAGCTGCACGAAAGTTAATACACAAAAAGGTCATTTTCTTGATAGTTTCGCTGGCAGTTTCGCTGGTAGCTTCGCTGCCAATTTCGCTGGTAGTTTCTGTCACACCCTCAAAATCCACGTGCGGAGTTTTACCGCGAGCCGTGTGAACAAACCAGGATCACAGTCAATAGTTACTCGGAACGACTCTATATGCTACTTTAACGTAAACCAAACTAGAGTTCAAACTTTAAAAGACATGCGGAAGCGTAAAGTAAATAAAACAACCCAAAACAAGTGAAAGTACCATGTGGCAAAACAAGTGCCAACCAAGTATTTTAAACCATAAATAAAAGACGAGTAATTATATTTGAAGTTTAAATCTCTAAAATGCATGTTGACTCGTGTAGTGCTACTATCAGCAATCCAGATTAACGACCTGAGAATAGCATACTAAAAAGTCAACACATGGTTGGTGAGTTCAAGAGTTTGCGTATAAACATAACAGTTTATCAATAGTGTATAAATAAGCATGTGCATTGTAATAGCTAGCTAGTCCATTAACAAATTGATATTAATACATAGTGATTTCAACATTGAAGCTGAGTGTGTTATGTTTGCCTCCCGTCACGACTTCACCATATCGTGACGAATAATCATAGGACAAATTGCACCCGGTTGACCTCGAGTCACACAGGTGGGGCTCGTCAGACCCAGTAGTACTACCCAAGTTTCCCCGCTATTCAATATTAACAATTCGAAATTGTGAGGACTTTATCATAGTAAACAGCACTATATTAATATCATACACATCTTAAATATAAAAAGCGCTTGTAACATTACCAGTATGCTATCTCCCCGAAAGAGATTTAATAAAACAGTGGGGCATGAACTCACCTGATGCGTGTGATAGATATCTAAAGCTTAACTTGACAAGAACGAGCGGAAAGACAACCTTCAAAGGTTACCTAGAACACACAGGTACATAAGTACATGTACATACAACAATTTCAAGAGAAACCCTAAGTGTTCTACAAATAAAGAACTCAAGGTTCTATAAAAACAACATACATGTGACCTAGTTGACCAGTTTGACCCGTTGGTGACATTATGTGTTGTAACCCATTTAAACATACATAGGCATATAACATACATGGTTAACATTCTAATGAATCACATTTGATGCTACATTCCCAATACATTGCTTAAATCATCATACTATGCACGTATCATACAAGTTGTGTAAATCCTTAGCGTCTAGCATGCTCAGTGTGTTCATAACATAACTAGTGTATCATATAACAAGTCAGATCATGCATAACCTACTTAGATGACCTATAGCCATGATTTAGCACATACGGGTTAAAACAGATAATTTATCAAAAAGTCATCCATACTATCCACAACACATACAAGATGCCCAATACATGCAACATACATTAATATGATCAATTCCAGTCCCAAATATGATGTCCTAGTTACTAATCAACATACCAAACCATACATGACCATCCAAGTGCATAAATCACCCAAGAACCAAATAAACATCCCATACTACCCAATTAACAGATTCTACCACTTTAAACATCCATAACAATCATTCTAGCATGACCCTAAAACCATGAATAAGTCAAATTACCAATATCCAATGTTCATGAAAAATAAAGTTTCCCTTTTGGGAAAGTACATCCCAAAATCCATTATACACCCAATGTATACATGCATTCATCAATAATATATCATATCAAGTTCATATCTTACCTAGACATGATCTACAACACTTAACTAACATGATTCATAAGTTTCATACTCAAAAAGTTACTATCTTTAGTAATGTATGGATTCTAGCATGTGATCTTGAATTAACAATGTTCATAGCAACAATCCAACATCCCATTATCATCATAAACACATCTATAACATCAACACATTAACAATTCAACGTTATATGCAAAATAAAGTTACTATTATTAGTAACCTATGAACAAATCTCTCAAATCACCAATTTCTTGCAAGATCCATGTTTCCTAGCATTCATACAACCTAATTAACAACCCAACAACATCAAACAACAACCAATTCCACATGATCATCAAGATTTTCGAATTAGGGTTTGCCTATAATCAAAGTTCATGATCAAACCATTAAAACATACAATTCATGCATAATCAACGTTAAACAACATGTAATCAATCCAACTAAGATGTTAACATTATGACATAACATCAATTTCGACATAATCAACAGCCTATTCGAGTTAGGGCTTCGGCCAGGATGAGCAATCATGAAAAACATGAAAACCAACCTTCAATTCGTGCAAGGCAACAAGGTTTGATGTTTCTAATGCCTTCCAACACTTGAAATCGATCCTATCCAATGTTCCTTTGCTTGTTTCTGGTCGAATTTCGCAAGGGGAGAGGCTGGGAGTGCTGATCGCGGTCGATGTGGGGGATTAGGGTTGGGTTTTGTTTTGTTTTTAATTAAATAATCCTAGTTTACCCTTTAAACCCTTATGTTTTGTGTTTTTATTAAAATCAAGCTTTAAACTCTTGCTAAAGGTGTTTTTAACTTAATAACATGAACATATAACTAATGGTACACTTATTTATTTTATTTTATAAAAACACAAGACGTACGAATTAACACACGCGTTTCCGCTTTACGCGATAAAATTCACCGTTAACATTTAAATCGCGTAAACATATAAACATAACACAATAATCATCTTATCAACTAGATTATTATTAAATTAACATTATTAATTATTTTTAAGTCACCAACGTCAAACGACAACTAGTGTGTGCTTACGACACGTGTATGCAAAACTTAACGGAACTAACGAGTTTGGTAACGAAAATTACCGGATGTCACATTATCCCCATGTTGAAAGAATTTTCGTCTCGAAAATTGCGTTACATGGTGAGAGTGTTCCATCACACGGTGAGAGTGTTCCATCACTGGTCTACTGTATTGGCACACAGAAATCGAAATCGAGTGAGTTTTGGATGAGTTGTCACATCATCCCCATGTTGAAAGAAATTTCGTCCCGAAATTTAAATCAATACCTTTGTCTGCAGGCATCGTCTCGAACATTTGAGGGTACTTAAGCTTCATTTGGTCCTCACGTTCCCACATGAATTCCGGTCCATGCTGCGAGTTCCAGCGAATTTTGACTATAGGTATTTTGCTCTGCTTAAGTGTTTTCACCTCATGATCCATCACCTCGATGGGTTCTTCAATAAAGCGCAATTGGTCATCCACTTGAACGTCTTCTAGTGGCACAATTAGTGTCTCGTCAGATAGACACTTCTTCAGATTGGAAACGTGAAACACGTTGTGGACTCCACTTAGCGAATCAGGCAAGGCTAGTCTATAGGCCACCGGACCTATTCTTTCCAGTATCTCAAATGGTCCAACATACCTCGGATTCAGCTTTCCTCGCTTGACAAACCGAACTACGCCTTTCCACGGTGAGACTTTCACTAACACTTTGTCGCCAATTTGGAATTCTAGAGGTTTCCATCTCTTGTCAGCATAACTTTTCTGTCTATCTCTTACTGCAGCCATACGGTTCCGTATCTGCACAATCTTCTCAGTTGTTTCATGAATGAGTTCGGGACCCGTTAGTTGACTATCAACAATTTCAGCCCAGCAAATCGGTGATCTGCACTTTCTCCCATACAAAGCCTCAAAAGGTGCTGCCTGTATGCTAGTGTGATAACTGTTATTATAGGAAAATTCCACCAAAGGTAGGTGAACTTCTCAGTTGTTCCCGAAATCAATCACACAAGCACGTAGCATATCCTCCAAAGTCTGTATGGTACGCTCACTCTGTCCGTCGGTTTGTGGATGATAAGCTGTACTCATATCCAATCGGGAACCCAGGGATTTCTGCAGTGACTGCCAGAAGTGTGACGTGAAGCGAGCATCGCGATCAGAGATAATTGAGATTGGTACACCGTGTCTCGAAACGATCTCCTTAAGATACAATCAGGTTAGCTTCTCCATCTTATCCGTTTCCTTAATTGCAAGGAAGTGAGCGGACTTGGTCAACCGATCCACAATGACCCAGATCGTGTCACAACCAGTATTAGTCCGGGGTAATTTCGTTATAAAATCCATAGAAATTTGTTCCCATTTTCATATTCGTATCTCGGGTTGCTGTAACAGTCCAGATGGTTTTTGGTATTCCACTTTGACTTTTGAGCAGGTCAAACACTTGCTCACATACGTAGCTACATCTGCCTTCATGTTAGGCCACCAATAGTGCGCCTTTAGACCATGATACATGTTGTCAGATCCAGGATGTATAGAGTATTTAGACTTGTGTGCCTCGCTCATAACCAAATCCCTCAGATTTCCATAAATAGGCACCCAAAGTCTATCCATGAAGTACCGAATTCCATCTTATTTCTCTACCAATTGTTTATCCATTCCCCGTAATGACTCAGAAACAATGTTTTCCTCTTTCAAGGCTTCTATTTGTGCTTCCTTGACTTGTTCAGGCAAATGGGTACTGATCGTGAGTTGCAAGGCTCGCACCCGCCTTGGCTTAACTGTTTCTTTTCGGCTTAAGGCATCGGCAACTACGTTCGCCTTTCCAGGATGGTACTTGATAGCGCAATCATAATCATTCAAAAGTTCCACCCAACGCCGCTGCCTCATATTCAACTCTTTTTGCTCAAAGATGTGCTGAAGACTCTTGTGATCGGTATAGATAGTACATTTGGTACCGTACAAGTAATGTCTCTAAATCTTTAAGGCAAAAACCACTGCACCCAACTCCAGATAATGGGTAGTATAATTCTTCTCATGAACTTTTAGTTGGAGTAATATCGTTTTGCTCCCTGTGGTTTGTACAAAATAACCATTTTACTCCAATAGTTTAAAAATGACTTTTATCCTCCTTGTGGTTACCAGTGTTTTTCGATTTTGCTCCCCGACCCTAACTCCGTCCAAATAATCTGTTAAGTGTCACCCATGTGCCCCTCACGTGAGGGGCATTTTTGTCTTTTCTCTTTCAAGGGTTATTTTAGTCATTTGCCCTCTTAATCAACCTAGGGTTTTAAAAGAACCCCTCTTTCTCGATTGCAGCCAATTTCTTCACACCCCTCTTTCTCGATTGCAGCCAATTTCTTCACTCTTCACTCGATTGTAGAAGTGCCTCTTTCTCACTTCATCCATACGGTTGCAGAAGTGCAGATCCAACCCTCTTCACTCGATTAACAACAATGGCGGATGAGATAATGATGTGCAGTTGTGGAGCGCCAACCCTCTTTCGCACTTCTTGGACGCGCGCAAACCCAGGACGCAGGTTCTATTGTTGTGCTAAAAAGGTAATCTCGTTGCCCTCTTTCGGTCTTGTTGGACGCGCCTCTCTTCCTTTGTTATTTGCTAATCGAACTAACTTCTAAACCCAGGGTGCAAGCTGTGGATTTGTTTCGTGGTCAGATCCCCCAATGTGTCGAAGAAATGCAGAGATTATACCTGGATTATTAGAGAGGTGTAACAGGAATGAAGCAATGGCTAAGGATGCTACTGATCAGAATAGAAAATTGAAATGTTTGCTACTTTTAAGTTGGTGCTTGTTTTTGTTCTTCTTTGTAATCAAAGTGGCCTAAATATCTTGTAAAGGTCATTTGTCTGATGCTTTGTATGTTGGTTCTGTTAATGAGAAAATCGAAATTGTTGTGAAATTTTGGTTCTTTGTATGATGTTATTTGTTGGTTCTTTGTATGATGGTTCAATTTTGGTTCTTTGTTTGAAATGGATAGTTGATGAAATGACAGCATGAAACAATGACAGTCAACATGGTTTGTAATGCATAGTTGCATAGTTTGTAACTGCATATGCATGTTATTTGTTGGTTTTGTTAATGCATAGTTGATGAAATGACAGCATGCAATGGCATGTTGATGCATATGCAGTTACATATGAAATGCAATCAACATGCTGTCAACACAGCATGAACTGCAGTGATGAAATTCAATGCATAACAAATTCAATGCAATTCTATCAACAGGCATATGAAATTCTATCAACATGCATATGAAATTCACATGCATATGAAATTCAACACATCAACATGCTGTCAACACAGCATATTACATATTACACATTACACATCAACATGCTGTCAACACAGCATATTCTATCAACATGCATATGAAATTCAACACAACATATGGCAGTTACATATTACACATCAACATGCTGTCAACACAGCATATTCTATCAACATGCATATGAAATTCAATGCAATCAAATGGATGTTCAAATGTTCAAATGTTCAAATTTGCAGTCATATCAAATCTGAAATGTTCAAATGTTCAAATACTCAATCCAATCAACATGCTGTCAACAATGGATGTTCAAATGTTCAAATGTTCAAATGAAGTCATAATACCCAATCTGAATGTTCAAATGCATTGAAATGCAGTCAACATTACATAATAAAGTCAACAAGTGACTGATTGTCAATGATCTAGAACACAAAGATAATACCATACTAAAAAGCAAAAGATTGACCCACACATGGGCATATTAAATAGGTTGTTGTGACCCTTCTTTTTGACCTTCACAAGACCTTTTATTATGCCCCTTCTGTCCACACTTCTTACAAGTGACTGATTGACCCACCCTTGCCATTTTCCCTTTGTTAGAAACTTCTTGAGCTAATTCATCTGCACTTTTCTTTCTCTTCTTTCTTGGTCTTCCAATTGGTTTATGATGTTTTGGTGGTATGAGAATCGTTGGACAAATAGATGGTGACCACATATTCCTACCATTGATTGGGTCAACTGTATTAGCATAAACTTTCTTCCAAGTGTCTAGCCAATACACTTTAGAAACCCATGTTTCTGGTAAGCCTACTTCAATTCCATGAGAAGCCATATCCCACATCACAGCCACAGCATGTTTACATGGCATTGAAATTAATTCCCACCTTCTACAAGAGCATGTTTTTTCATCCATTTGAACAGCAAATTGTTCATGTGAAGGACCACTAACCTGATATTTACTCTGACCATTCCAGATGACATTCATATTAACCGCATCAACCTTTATCTTCTCAAATAATTTTGTAGCATTTGGGTTAAAGGACCTTCACACATTGAAATCAATTTGTGCACAGCCACAATCCTCTTCATCAAGTATTCTCTAATGAACTCCAAACAAGTTATAATTGGTTTGTCTCTTCCTTCTACTAATTGTTTGTTGAATACTTCACACAAGTTGTTTAAAAGTACATCACTTGTTGCCCTTCCTACATAATTCAAGTTCCAATTGCTATAAATACACATAAAACATAGACTTTTTGTTTGAAAATCAATAAAATACAAATTGTTATACTTACTAGTAAAGTAAGCTCTACACCAATGCCTTGGTGGAATTTCTCTCAACCATTGATATAGTGTTGGGTCTGTGGATTCAACTTCCTTCATTGCTTTCTCAAAGTATGGCACAGTAGTTGAAGTAGCACATTTCCATAACAAATTCTTGAATAAATGTCCCCTCCATCTTGACCTCATGTTTTCATGCACATGCCTTAAACAATACCTGTGTTCAGCACTTGGAAAAACCTGTTGTAATGCTGGTATGATACCCTGAAGTATAAAAAAACATAATACCAAATTGTCAGCAATAAGAACCTGTTGTATAGAAAAACATAATACTAAGTGATGTACCTTCTGCCTATCACTGATGAATGTGAAATTTGAATTTGATGATAAATCTAAGTCATGTCCAAGACATTCCAAGAACCAGCACCAAGAGTTTTTGGTTTCAGCTTCCACCAAGGCATAGGCCACTGGATATATGCCATTGTTTGAGTCTATGCCTACAGCAGTCAAAACCTGTCCTGGAAAAGGACCTTTCATAAAGGATCCATCCAACCCTAATATAGGTCTACCACAAAGCTTAAACCCTTCCTTCAGAGCCCCTAAACAGATATATATTCTCCTAAACTGTCTGGTTTCACTAATGGGATTGCATTCATTCTCTACATCAATGGTCACAATTGTTCCTGGGTTAGACCTTACCAATTCTTGACAATATTCTCTTAAAATTGCATATTGAGCCCTGTAGTGCCCATCAATCTTCTCTTTTGCCATTGTTTTTGCCCTGAAAACCTTTTGCATAGACAGTTGAATCTGGTGCTTCTTTTAAATCAAATCTTGGAGTGCTTTTAATGGAACATTAGGGTTAACTGCAACCGTGGATTCAAACTCTTTAGCTAACCATGAGACTATGCAAAGCCGAATCTCCCTAGTTTGCAAGCATGTGTGTTCATTGATGTAAGTTTTTACAACCCAAGATCCCTCTCTATTTAAGTTAGATACATAAAGTACCCAAGGACAAGTGGTTGGTTTAACTCTCCCTTTAGTGGTAGGTTTGGTCAATAAAGCACCACTTTTCTGGGAATCTACAACTCTTTTGGATGTATTCTCTTGTGATATTACTTCACTACCCTTACTAGAATCACCACACTCAAATTCAGGTTTAAAACCTTCACAAACTACCCTAAATCGAATTGGATCATTTCTTAAAACCTTGAGTTGCCTTCTACTATCCACAGCCAATTTCTTCACAATTGCCTTAATTTCATCCCTATTACCAAATTGTTGACCCACAAAGAAGGGTTCTACAACAGCATCTTTTCTCCTATTCTGTTTTTTCCTTTCTTTTCTTAAAGCTCTCTTTAGTGGTGGGTCATTTTCCTCATCAGTGAGGCTATCAAATTCATCGAGGTCAACATCTAATCCATTATCATCATCTTCACTATGTTCTTCTAATAACTCTGAACTTATGTCATTATCCACATAAGTTTTAAACTCTTCCATATCAACCTGAACATCAACAATCATGTTATCTTCATCAATAAGGTAATCTGAATCCTCTTCTTCATCTTCTAATATATCATCATCACTACCAATCCCTATACCTTGACTAGGATCCACAACACCTTGACTCGGTTCAAAATCACCTAGACTAGGTTCAATTCCAGCGTTATTAACATCTACATTAAAATCAAACAAAAAACCATTCGACATTACACCTCAATTATAAGTAATATGCGACCATTAGAATCAAGAATCAATGAATCATGTTAACACTAACCTTCGTCACTAGCAAACCGTGGACTTGGAGAACGATTGAACCAATGCGACATCGAATCTACTGTTAAACTTCGATTACGAATTCAATCTCCTCTTTGATTTGTTTAAGGTTCGATTGTTTAAAGTTTGAAAATGTTCCCTGTTTCCCTCTGATGTTCGATTGTTTACTGATATGAAAACCCTAGATTGATTAAGAGGGCAAATGACCAAAATAACCCTTAAAAGAGAAAAGACAAAAATGCCCCTCACGTGAGGGCACATGGGTGACACTTAACTGAATATTTGGATGGAGGATAAAAGTCATTTTTAAACTATTGGAGTAAAATGGTTATTTTGTACAAACCACAGGCAGCAAAAACGATATTTACTCGATGGGTTCTTCAATAAAGCGCAATTGGTCATCCACTTGAACGTCTTCTAGTGGCACAATTAGTGTCTCGTCAGATAGACACTTCTTCAGATTGGAAACGTGAAACACGTTGTGGACTCCACTTAGCGAATCAGGCAAGGCTAGTCGATAGGCCACCGGACCTATTCTTTCCAGTATCTCAAATGGTCCAACATACCTCGGATTCAACTTTCCCCGCTTGCCAAACCGAACTACGCCTTTCCACGGTGAGACTTTCAATAACACTTTGTCGCCAATTTGGAATTCTAGAGGTTTCCGTCTCTTGTCAGCATAACTTTTGTCTATTCTTACTGCAGCCATACGGTTCCGTATCTGCACAATCTTCTCAGTTATTTCATGAATGAGTTCGGGACCCGTTAGTTGACTATCAACAATTTCATCCCAGCAAACCGGTAATCTGCACTTTCTCCCATATAAAGCCTCGAAAGGTGCTGCCTGTATGCTAGTGTGATAACTGTTATTATAGGAAAATTCCACCAAAGGTAGGTGAACTTCTCAGTTGTTCCCGAAATCAATCACACAAGCACGTAGCATATCCTCCAAAGTCTGTATGGTACGCTCACTCTGTCCGTCAGTTTGTGGATGATAAGCAGTTCTCATATCCAATCGGGTACCCAGGGATTTCTGCAGTGACTGCCAGAAGTGTGACGTGAAGCGAGCATCGCGATCAGAGATAATTGAGATTGGTACGCCGTGTCTCGAAACGATCTCCTTAAGATACAATTAGGTTAGCTTCTCCATCTTATCCGTTTCCTTAATTGCAAGGAAGTGAGCGGACTTGGTCAACCGATCCACAATGACCCAGATCGTGTCACAACCAGTATTAGTCCGGGGTAATTTCGCTATAAAATCCATAGAAATTTGTTCCCATTTTCACATTGGTATCTCGGGTTGCTGTAACAGTCCAGATGGTTTTTGGTATTCCACTTTGACTTTTGAGCAGGTCAAACACTTGCTCACATACGTAGCTACATCTGCCTTCATGTTAGGCCACCAATAGTGCGCCTTTAGATCATGATACATCTTGTCAGATCCAGGATGTATAGAGTATTTAGACTTGTGTGCCTCGCTCATAACCAAATCCCTCAGATTTCCATAAATAGGCACCCAAAGTCTATCCATGAAGTATCGAATTCCATTTTCTTTCTCTACCAATTGTTTATCCATTCCCCGTAATGACTCAGAAACAATGTTTTCCTCTTTCAAGGCTTCTATTTGTACTTTCTTGACTTGTTCAGGCAAATGGGTACTGATCGTGAGTTGCAAGGCTCGCACCCGCCTTGGCTTAACTGTTTCTTTTTGGCTTAAGGCATCGGCAACTACGTTCGCCTTTCCAGGATGGTACTTGATAGCGTAATTATAATCATTCAAAAGTTCCATCCAACGCCGCTGCCTCATATTCAACTCTTTTTGCTCAAAGATGTGCTGAAGACTCTTGTGATCGGTATAGATAGTACATTTGGTACCGTACAAGTAATGTCTCTAAATCTTTAAGGCAAAAAACACTGCACCCAACTCCAGATAATGGGTAGTATAATTCTTCTCATGAACTTTTAGTTGTCTAGAGGCGTAGGCTATCACCTTATCGCGCTGCATCAGAACACAACCCAATCCTTGAATGGATGCGTCATAATACACCACGAAATCATCTGTCCCCTCTTGCAGTGCCAATATCGGTGCACTACAGAGTTTCTGTTTCAATAGCTGAAAAGCCGCCTCTTGACTTTCTCCCCAATTGTATGTCGTTCCTTTGTGGGTCAAAGCGGTGAGAGGTTGTGCAATCTTAGAAAATCCCTCTATGAACCGTCGGTAATACCCCACTAATCCCAGAAATTGTCGTATCTCACTTGGTGTTTTAGGTATAGCCCAATTCTTTCTTGCCACAATCTTGGCAGGATCAACATGTATACCCTTCTCATTAACAATATGACCTAGGAATTGTACTTCGCGTATCCAAAAGTCACACTTAGAGAATTTGGCATACAGTTGCTCATTTTTCAATAATTCCAAGATTAATCGTAGATGCTCTTCATGGTCCTCCTTGGTCTTAGAGTATATCAGTATGTCATCGATAAACACAATAACAAACTGATCAAGGTAGGGTTTGCACACGCGATTCATGAGGTCCATGAACACCGCAGGTGCATTTGTCAACCCAAAAGGCATGACCAAGAACTCGTAATGACCATAACGAGTACGGAATGCAGTTTTGGAGATGTCTTCCTCACGGACTCTGAGTTGATGATAGCCGGATCTCAAGTCGATCTTCAAATAATAGCTGGATCCCTGAAGCTGATCAAATAAGTCGTCGATGCGAGGTAAAGGGTATCGGTTCTTAAAAGTGACTTTGTTTAACTCCTTATAATCGATGCACATTTGAAACGTGCCATCTTTCTTCTTAACAAAGAGAACAGGGGCTCCCCAAGGTGATGAGCTAGGTCGAATAAAGCCCTTATCTAAAAGCTCCTGAAGTTGTGATGACAACTCCTGTAGTTCGTTCGGTGCTAATCGATAAGGTGCTCTAGCAATCGGGGCTGCACCGGGAGTCAGTTCAATTTGAAATTCCACTTGACGATGAGGTGGTAATCCAGGAAGATCCTCTGGAAACACCTCGGGAAAGTCTCGTACGACGAGTATGTCTTCCATTCGCCTTTCCTCCGGTTGTTTATCGGTGACGAGTGCCAGGATAGCCAAGCGACCTTTTCGCAGTAATTTTTGTGCTTTCATGTAGGAGATAATGCCCATCACTGCACCACTCCTATCGCCTCGGACTGTGAGAATTTCATCACCAACAGGAATTCGTATGATCTTCTCATGACATATGACTTCCGCTTGCTTATTTGAGAGCCAGTCCATGCCTACCATAACGTCGAAACTTCCTAGTGTAACAGGCATAATATCTATAGCGAAAGTATGACCAGCGAGTTCTATCTTACAATCTTTAAGAATGCGTGTCACATGGATCTGTTTACCGTCAGCCAATTCTATGGTATACTTGGATTCTAAGGCAGAAGGGATATCACTTAGGAGACTAGAGAACTTTAAGGATATGAAACTCCTATCAGCTCCAGTATCAAACAGTAATGTAGCAAAACATCCATTAATAGAAAACCTACCAGTAACAGTAGTAGGGTCGTTTAGAGCCTCACCTGAGCCAATGACGAAGGCTCTCCCTTTGGCTCCATTATTACCACCGTTACCATTGCCATTTCCATCTTTGTTGTTGTTGTTGTTGTTGTTGCCCTGGTTGTTGTTGTTCTGGCCATTGCCATTACCATTCCTCCTCAATTACGGGCAGTTTCGCTTGTAGTGCCCTTCCTTTCCGCACTTGAAACAACCCTTTGGAGTCTCCTGAGGTTGCTGTGGTTTCCTAACCAACTCACCACGGCAATCCTTAGCCAAGTGTCCCATTTTACCACACCGCTGACACTTGTAGTTGTCACTTATCCCAACGTGATGATAGTTGCACCGTGGGCACATCGTGTAACATCCCAGGGAAATCGTAATGTGATATTGTCCGCTTTGGCCGCAGCCTCACGGATTTAAAACGCGTCACATTGGGGAAGGTATCCAGCCCCTTATAAAGAAGCTTTCGTTCGCCTCCCCAACCGATATGGGATGAGTAATAGCCCTCCCCTATGGGAGTATTTGCAGGCATGTGTCCATCCACCCCCGAAGTGAGACCAGCGTCCTCGCTGGCACATCGGCCCGGCCCTGGCTCTGATACCAACTGTAACATCCCAGGGAAATCGCAATGTGATATTGTCCGCTTTGGCCGCAGCCTCACGGATTTAAAACGCGTCACAGTGGGAAGGTCTCAAGCCCCTTATATAGAAGCATTCGTTCTCCTTCCCAACCAATGTGGGATGTTACAATCCACCTCCCTTAGGGAGCCCAGCGTCCTCGTTGGCACACTGGACCATTGTAACATCCCACATTGGTTGGGAAGGAGAACGAATGCTTCTATATAAGGGGCTTGAGACCTTCCCCACTGTGACGCGTTTTGCCTGAGCGATGGTGGTACGTCCCGGTTCAGGTGAAAACAAAACCTTGAGGCGATGGTGGTTCGTCCCGGCCAAAGCGGACAATATCATGGTGCGGTTACGTTGGGCTGTTACAGATTGGTATAGCCAATGGTTATAGAGAACTAGGTTGCATACACACTAGACTATAACCGCACACAGTTAGTTAGTTACTTGTTCCTAGTCTTCCTAAACTCAACTTATCATCGTGGGTTCAAATCCTTAGTCTAATCTATGAAATCTTATCGAGGTTTTGAATTCCATGAACCAAATGAACTTGTGTGACACATAGACACCTGTATTCTGGATTTCCTGGCAAAAGGCCCTCGGGCTAAGGCAAGCATATCGCATAAATCTCATTGCGAGACCTGGTATGCTTACCTGGGATTTTTGGGATGAGTAATAAACTATGGTCAATACACAGGTCTCTAAGGCAAATGGGTCAAATTACCTTGGCGTGTCAATGATTTCCCAAACTTTACTGATCCTTTCGTATACTTTGACTAATCAACCCCGATATAATACATACATACTTGGTACTTCTATCATTGATGACCACTGTACTTGACAAGATATGTTAGCCTGATAGGAGGAACCGGGGTGACCATGCAAAGCAAATTACCATTACGGGTGCACACGTAATTGTAATTTGTTGTGCATGCTAAGTCCGGTGAATCTGGTCGGGTGGTAACATTGTAGTCAGTATAAGTCATCATTCCTACACCTTGAGCAAGAAAGTCTCGGTCTTCATAAAACATAACCACTAACTATCTATCAGTTCTACTTGTAGGAATGCTCACCCTTACCTTGAATTTGGACGAAATTCAAACCATGACATTTGTGTTAATCCCACGGATTCGGACTGATTCTCTAGCTTGTCTGTTTCTTTAAATCCTTGAATTTCTCTTCCTTTTCATTTGAAGACAAAACGTCTATTTTCATACGACTGATAGCTTTTGATATTTGGTAATTTAAAGAATGCCTGGAAGAGGACGTGGACGTAGGAGAAGTAACGATCATGAGTATTACAAGTTTTCTATTCTATACCCTAGGGTGCTAGGATCATAATTCTAGTAAGACCTTGTTAAGGGTAACAAAACATTACTGACACTTGCTATTACTTAAGTCCTATCCTACTTAGAGCCTTCATGGTATTTCCAATCATTTTAAGAGACATTCCTCCACTTAGTATTTCGGTAACTGAGGAATTGATTGAATACTTAGAATGGAAGTGGACTACAAGAAATATAGAAGAGTGATGAAACTCATTGTACATATTCTTTGGGATGATGCTAAGGAAATTAGGATGTCGTGTAACCGGTTTAAGCACATTCTTAGTATACCGGTGATGCATATATATAGGGTTATTGAGGTGAGTTCAAAGCCTTGGTGATTAAGGAATGAAATGCAAAAGTTAGAATTGTAATTCTAAAATCGTGCAATGGTAGGGTTAGGTTGTGCTTTTTTTTTATATTGACAAACTCCATAAATGACAAAGCTGATGTCATACCTTATGGCATTAGACCAAATAGAATTAAGAACACTGGAAACATCTAGTGAGTAGTAGAAAGAAGTTGGAGGGTCAAACAAGCATCTAGCGGTAAGGTAGACAAGAATGCCAATGTTGTGAACCTAGCTATGTTGGTTAATATGATTAAGCTAACATGTGTTAAACGGGGACATTAAGAAGGTTGGAGTTCCGACCATTACTATAAGTGTGCCCTAGGTCGATTAGGACCCCAGGACAAGTTCATCCTGTGGGATATCTATGATTAAGCTAACATTCCTCCACTTAATGTTCCAAAATTAACAGAGGGATATCTATCATTAACACATAATGAAGCTATCTGTGCAAACAATTCGATTATGATCATCATTTGAACATCCATTCGAACCTATCTTGGTCGCGACCTGTTCATCCTAGTAATCACTTCAAATTCGAACATAATCAGGTAATTAATTGTGTCCATAGACTCGAAATCACATAGGGATCAAAAGCCCTATGTTTAATTTCTTTATTAAGATCGTATCGGGGTTCAATTGGATCAATCTATGAACTAGGGTTCATACGATTGGGGGTGATTTGGAAACAAATGATAAAACTAATTGGAACCGGGTTTAAGCGCGGGTGAGTCCCTTGGCTCACTGGTTTGGCGCGTGTGCGATGGAACGGCGGTCACGGGTTCGAACCCGGCCCCCGACATTTTTTTTAAAAATAGTTTTTTTAAGCCTTTTAAAAATACAGAAAAATTTCTAAAAATTATAAAAATAATTTTTATAAACTTATTTATTTTAGAAAGTAAATAATTATTTTCTGGAAATTTATTTCTTTAAAACCTTATTTATTTATTATTTAAATAAATAAAACATATGTAATAAATTGTAATCTTTATAAAAATGGATTTTTAATAATTTAAATCATTGAATCATTAACGGACATTATATTATTTATGGATTAATCCGATAATATAAATATAAATTAGATTTTATAAATTTAAATATTTATAAAATCTTACAAAATCAAATATAAACTTACATGTTTAAATAACGTTTACAATTTATTTAGAATATAATGATATGTTAAAATCATTATTTAAATTTCATATAAATCTTTAATTATTAAAGAATTAACAACAATAATTAAATGATTTAACGTTTATAACAAATCCTCGAAAAACCAAACCTTAGATCAATTGAACACCAGATTATGAATTTGTATCTATTTGCTTACGAGAATTATAATTCCTTAGGAGGAATTTACTAGCTTATCAACATCACACTAGAACTGAGGTGTGGTTCATGCCCCATTGTTTTACTAAATCTCTTTTAGGTGAGTTCATGCCCCACTGTTTTACTAAATCTCTTTTGGGTGAGTTCATGCCCCACTGTTTTACTAAATCTCTTTTGGGTGAGTTCATGCCCCACTATTTTATTAAAACTCTTTTGAGGGAGATAGCATACTGGTAATGTTACAAACGCTTTTTATATGTTTAAGATGTGTAAGGATATTAATATAGTGCTGTTTATCATGATAAAAGTCCTCACACTTTCGAATTGTTAATATTGGATAGCGGGGAAGTTGGGTAGTACTACTGGGTGTGACGAGCCCCACCTGTGTGACTCGAGGTCAGTCGGGTGCAATTTGTCCTATGAACATTTGTCACGATATGACATCGTGGCTGGAGGCAACATAACACAATCAGCTTCAATGTCGAAATCACTATTTAATATCATTTGTGAATGGGCTAGCTAGCCATACAATGCACATGCTTAAATATACACTATTGTTAAACTGTGACGTTTAACTGTAAACTCTTGAACTGATCAACCGTTGGGTTGATACACGCTATTGTTAAACTGGGATGTTTAACTGCAAAACTCTTGAACTAATCAACCATTGGGTTGATTACACTTTGTTAAACTGTTATGATTAAACGCAAAACTCTTGAACTTACCACCATTGGTTTGATATACACTTTGTTAAACTGTTATGTTTAAACGCAAACTCTTGAACTCACCAACCGTGTGTTGACTTTTAGTATGCTATTCTCAGGTCATTAATCTGGACTGCTATTAGGAGCACTACACGGGTCAACGCATGCATCCTAACGCTTAAACAATGATACATTTGTTTATCTTTATATTTTGGGTTTGTTTTATTTGTTTAAACGCTTCCGCATGAATTATAAAGTTTAAACTTTGGTTTGTTATGTTAAACGTTGCATATAGAGTCGTACGAGTAACTATTGACTGTGATCCTGGTTGTTCACACGCCTCGAGGTAGAATTCCGAACGTGATTTTGAGGGTGTGACAAAATGGTATCAGAGCCACTCCTGTGCCGTTCGGGGTGTGGGACATACCTCACCAAGGATGGTGACTTCTCGGGCTCATCGAGGACGATGAGTCCAAACAGGGGGTTGTTGTGACACCCTACACATACCAATCGGCCGGGACAGGAGAGATTCCTGGTTCGTAAGGAATGTCTGGCCTCTAATATCAACAACGCGTTTTGGCATATTGCTGTGGATGAGAGGAGAACTCCACAGTTAAGCGTGCTCAGGGGGGAGCAATCAGGGATGGGTGACCCTCCTGGAAGTTTTCACCGGGCAACCAAAAGCAAATCCGTGAGCTCCTCGTGGGCGAAGCGGACATATTGTTGTGTGAGAGGCGGGTGGTTACACATTGGCTGTTTACCACCATAGTCGCTCGGTCCTTGATTGTTCGAGGCTGTCTGGTTGAAATTACGATGTTGTCAAACCTTCGTTGCTGCTGTGTGGTTGTTGTGTTGGAGGTTGGTGTTGACCTCGGATGATGCTGGCTCCTATTGTTGTGGTGGTGTTGGTGTGTTGGAGGCATCCCACTTCCTTTGTTGTCGGGCACGCTACAGCAGCGCCCCCGTTTTGGCAACGGCCTAGCTCCAAGCTTCGTCAGTCAGTTTGTGGGCTAGTTGGATGGCTTGTGCTATAGTGGCGGTTAGAGGAAGTCACCATGCTCCTAATTTCGGGCACCATTCCCCGAGATGTAGGCTCTACTTGTTTGTGCATCTCATTCACCATTCCAGGACATAGGTGGCCAGCTCGTGAGTTCTTGTGTATAGGCCTCGATCTCAGAACCTTGCATTTTCAACTGCCAAATTTCCATCTCCAACTTTGAACTTCGCTTCGAGGAACAGTATTCCTCGATCATCATATCTTTAAATTCATTCCACGGGAGCTCATTTGCCATGACTTGCCCTAGCATTTGCACTTGAGCATTCCACCAAAACAGTGCAGCACCATCTAACGTCCTGGTTGCGTATTTCACTTGGTCAGCAGGTGGACAGTTACACTTTGAGAACACAGATTCCGTCTTCTCAAACCACCTTACTAACCCTACAGCACCCTCGGTTCCACTGTAGGTGTGAGGCTTGCAGTCCATGAAGGACTTGTAGGTACAGCTGGAGGTCCTGCTTTATCACGATAAATATTGATTAGACATCTTATTTGGTTAAACTAGAATATTTGACAAACTTTTCCATTATCGTTTACCTGCGGCCTGTCCTACTTGGACAGCAGCTACTGCCGCCTGGACTTGTGCATTTATTAAGGCAGCCAGTTCCGTAGGAGTCATATTAATTGTACCGGCTCCTTGGCCACCGACACCTTAGTCACCGGCACCTTAGTCACCGGCACCTTGGTCACGGCACCTCGTCCGCGTCGCGCCCGCGTCCTCGGCCACGTCCACGTCCTCGTCCTTGGGCGTCCATTATCACTTTACATTCACAACATAATAATGAGTAACATCAAACATATTCATCTCATTGAAGTATAGTAAACAATAAGAAATAATGAATCATCACATCCACAACATTCATAACAAAAATGATAACCAAGATAAATAATTGTAAATAAGTCACAATGTATTCACCAATGTCAAAATTAAGTTTCTAGTTCAAGTGGGGAAACAACCCTTCCCACATAGGTTCCAAAAGAAGGAAACGCTACATAGTCCAAGTTGTTTAAAAGAAATGAAATAAAATCAATCAACTATGTCTGAATTGTCACTATCTTCTTCCATCTCCGCTGGTTCTTCCTCAGGTTCCTCTTGGGTTCCTCCTCCTCCTCGGGGGCCTGTGCAGGAGCAGGAGCTAAGGCTATCTGAAGTGCCGCCAACTGGGCCTCTTATAGCAGCAACCTGTTGTCGGTTGCTTCATTGTGTTGTTCCCGTGCGGTTACGCGTCCACTCAGCGTCTGGTAACCATCCCGCATTTGGTAACACTCTAAGGTTTACCATGATGCTCTACGAGTTCATCCAGTTGATGTCGCAGTGTGTACACTTGTGTTGTAGTGTACAGACATTGCAGTGAGTCGCTGGACCCAGTGTTGCTCCGTGTCCAGTGCTGCTACCAATGCAGCAATAACCCTCGTTTGGAGGCAAGTCGCGGAAGTGTAGGTAGTGTTGCTCTGTGCTGTTCCTAGTTCGGGGTCTTGATGTAGGCAACGTTCCCTGTACATGAGGTGACCCACAAACTCCGGGTAGAAACTCCAGTCTCGTGGAGGGTCATGTTCGGTGGCACAAAAGTTGATCCCAGTCGAAACTCGAACACTCGTGGATAGTCAAACGAGGCCAGTCCAGTCCATCGTCAGGTACCGGTCCAGGAGGTGGGGACTCGGATCGTGTGGGTGATGCTGGTCGCTTACACGTGCTCTCGAGGAAGATGCCATGCTGTAAAGAGTGTGATTTGTGTATGCCAATGAGTTTACAGTAGAAAAATCAGGAACAAGTAGCTAACTAACTGTGTGCGGTTATAGTCTAGTGGTATGCAACCTAGTTCTCTATAACCAATGGCTCTGATACCAATCTGTCACACCCTCAAAATCCACGTGCGGAGTTTACCGCGAGGCGTGTGAACAAAAACCAGGATCACAGTCAATAGTTACTCGGAACGACTCTATATGCTACTTTAACGTAAACCAAACTAGAGTTCAAACTTTAAAGACATGCGGAAGCGTAAAGTAAATAAAACAACCCCAAAACAAGTGAAAGTACCATATGCAAAACAAGTGCCAACCAAGTATTTTAAACCATAAATAAAAGACGAGTAATTATATTTGAAGTTTAAATCTCTAAAATGCATGCTGACTCGTGTAGTGCTCCTATCAGCAATCCAGATTAACGACCTGAGAATAGCATACTAAAAAGTCAACACATGGTTGGTGAGTTCAAGAGTTTGCGTATAAACATAACAGTTTATCAATAGTGTATAAATAAGCATGTGCATTGTAATAGCTAGCTAGTCCATTAACAAATTGATATTAAACATAGTGATTTCGACATTGAAGCTGACTGTGTTATGTTTGCCTCCCGTCACGACTTCACCATATCGTGACGAATAATCATAGGACAAACTGCACCCAGTTGACCTCGAGTCACACAGGTGGGGCTCGTCAGACCCAGTAGTACTACCCAAGTTTCCCCGCTATTCAATATTAACAATTCGAAAGTGTGAGGACTTTATCATAGTAAACAGCACATATTAATATCATACACATCTTAAATATAAAAAGTGTTTGTAACATTACCAGTATGCTATCTCCCCCGAAAGAGATTTAATAAAACAGGGGCATGAACTCACCTGATGCGTGTGATAGATTCTAAAGCTTAACTTGACAAGAACGAGCGGAAAAACAACCTTCAAAGGTTACCTAGAACCAAGGTACATAAGTACATGTACATACAACAATCCCAAGAGAAAACCCTAAGTGTTCTACAAATAAAGAAACTCAAGGTTCTATAAAAACAACATACATGTGACCTAGTTGACCAGTTTGACCCGTTGGTGACATTATGTGTTGTAATCCATTTAAACATACATAGGCATATAACATACATGGTTAACATGCAATGAATCACATTTGATGCTACATTCCCAATACATTGCTTAAATCATCATACTATGCACGTATCATACAAGTTGTGTAAATCCTTAGTGTCTAGCATGCTCAGTGTGTTCATAACAAACTAGTGTATCATATAACAAGTCAGATCATGCATAACTACTTAGATGACCTATAGCCATGATTTAGCACATATGGTCAAAACAGATAATTATCAAAAAGTCATCCATACTATCCACAACACATACAAGATGCCCAAACATGCAACATACATTAATATGATCAATTCCAGTCCCAAATATGATGTCCTAGTACTAATCAACATACCAAACCATACATGACCATCCAAGTGCATAAATCACCCAAGAACAAAAATAAATCCCATGCTACTCAATTAATAGATTCTACCACTTTAAACATCCATAACAATCATTCTAGCATGACCCTAAAACCATGAATAAGGAAAAATACCAATATCCAATGTTCATGAAAAATAAAGTTTCCCTTTTGGGAAAGTACATCCCAAAATCCCTTATACACCCAAGTATACATGCATTCATCAATAATATACCATATCAAGTTCATATCTTACCTAGACATGATCTACAATACTTAACTAACATGATTCATAAGTTTCATACTCAAAAAGTTACTATCTTAGTAATGTATGGATTCTAGCATGTGATCTTGAATTAACAATGTTCATAGCACAATCCAACATCCCATTATCATCATAAACACATCTATAACATCAACACATTAACAATTCAACATTACATGCAAAATAAAGTTACTATTATTAGTAACCTATGAACAAATCTCTCAAATCACCAATTTCTTGCAAGATCCAGTTCCTAGCATTCATACAACCTAACTAACAAACAACAACATCAAACAACAACCAATTCCACATGATCATCAAGATTTTCGAATTAGGGTTTGCCTATAATCAAAGTTCATGATCAAACCACTAAAACATACAATTCATGCATAATCAACGTTAAAACATGTAATCAATCGAACTAACATGTTAACATTATGACATAACATCAATTTCGACATAATCAACAGGCCATTCGAGTTAGGGCTTCGGCCAAGATGAGCAATCATGAAAAACATGAAAACCAACCTTCAATTCGTGCAAGGCAACAAGGTTTGATGTTTCTAATGCCTTCCAACACTTGAAATCGATCCTATCCAATGTTCCTTTGCTTGTTTCTGGTCGAATTCGCAAGGGGGAGGTGGGGAGTGCTGATCGCGGCCGATGGGGGGGATTAGGGTTGGGTTTTGTTTTGTTTTTAATTAAATAATCCTAGTTTACCCTTTAAACCCTTATGTTTGTTTTTATTAAAATCAAGCTTTTAACTCTTGCTAAGGTGTTTTAACTAATAACATGAACATATAAACTAATGGTACACTTATTTATTTTATTTTATAAAAACACAAGACGTACGAATTAACACACGTGTTTCCGTTTACGCGATAAAATTCACCGTTAACATTTAAATCGCGTTAACATATAAACATAACACAATAATCTCTTATCAACTAGATTATTATTAAATTAACATTATTAATTATTTTTAAGTCACCAACGTCAAACGAACAACTAGTGTGTGCTTAGACACGTGTATGCAAAACTAACGGAACTAACGGAGTTTGGTAACGAAAATTACCGGATGTCACAGTTTCGCTACCAGTTCGCTTGGTAGCACTTCTGCCAGTTTCGCTGGACAGATTCGCTGCCATGAGCGCCCAACTTCGTTGGAATTTTTAGTTCGCTAAGTCTACGGTCAACCTAAGCACTAGCGAACATATCAGCAAAACGTAGTTTCGCAGTAGCGAAACTGTAGTTTCGCTAGAAATCCTTTAGTTTTGCTGAAATGAATAGTTTCGCTGGATGAAACTTAAATTCGCTGGATCGGGGCCAGTTCGCTGGATGAACAGAAATTAAGAATCAGCCTGTTTTAACCCAAAATCTTAACTTTTTACATCCAAATCCTTGGTTTACCATCCATGAAGCCATACCTAACCTTTTTACACGTTTCATACGTAAAAATTTGACCTTTATGTGTTTCTTTGAAATTTTCAAAACCAAAACCCTAGAATCCAGGTTTGATCAACAGAAGGGTTTAGAGGTCGATTCTTACCTGTTTGTTGCTCTCTTCTTAGGATTTGATGCTCCAATCACCCGATCTTCAACCTTTCAACCTTTCAAGCTCAAAATCTGAGTTTTCTTACTTTCTCTCTTACTTTCTCTCTCTATGAATTTGGGGGCTAGGGTTGGAATGAGGGAAGTGGAGCTGATCATGCATTGTTTAAGGGCTGATTAAGGCCCTTAAACCATTCAACACAGCCCATTAGGGTTAATTTGGTCTATAGCCCACTAATTCACCTTTATTCTTAAATTAACCCTTAAAAGCCTATTATTATAAATGGCTTTGTTTGGGAAATGTCGGGGCGTTACAGCGTGTTGTGTGCAAGAGTTACCCACGACCGAACCGATACGACCCGACCCAAAACTAAACAATATGGTTAACATCAGACGTAATATTAATGCTTAACATAATGTCAATAGGTGATTGACGTTCGTACATGCCATACAAGTTTGGGAGTTACATCATACATACCTACACTTAACAAGTGAGTTTCGTGGCCCTTTTTTGCGCTTATACAATTGTTTCAATCTTTTACAAACATGGGGGAAAAGTATGCTCACACGTTTTGAATGCTGTAGAAACATACATACAATTTCATACTTGGAATCAATGTGATACTGTTTTGTGAGTACATATCTGATGCATACATGACGTTACTGTGTGTTTTTTCTTACAACCATTAATCCGGTTGCGGGAACCAACAGATAGTATTAGTAGTACTACTGGGTTGACACCCCCGCCCTGACAGATGGTACTCGTGAGTACCATCACACTGCCAGGAACGGGCCTTGGGTGATATATTCCGACAAGTTGCTGTGTGTACGTCATTAGGTTTGGTTGTATAAAACTCATGGTATGTGATTTTGCTGCTTATTACTGTATGCACGGTATTCCACTACAAACACTGTACAGCGTCAACTACTGTTTACAATTTAAAACTGCGAAGCTCACCAACATTATTGTTGACATTTTGAGCATATTTTCAGGTAACAATGTAAACAATGAGAAGAAGATCTAGGAGTGTTGCCTTAGTGGAGACCCTAGAAGGCATTTTGAGACTGAACATACAAGATGAACAATTATTTTGTACATTGTTGTTGTCAATCAAACAATTAACATTCTTTTGGATACTTGTTCCCGGGTTGTGGGAATTACACACAAGAATACAATATTTGTGATTATGTGGATCGTTTATGTGAATCAATTTCAAGTCTCTATTATGCTTATGGCTATGTTGTCATGAATATTGACTAATCGTGACGCAAGTCTCCATTTGTGTTCGGATGTCGTCATGACACGCTTGTCACCCATATTTATATTGCTACTCTATCGTATACCATGTGTTATGACGATCCCGTCTAGCTCGCATCCCCGTGTTTCCGCTATCAGCGGGGTGTGACAATACATATAACAATATATACATATATGTATACATATATACAAATACATATATATATACAAATTTATACACATATATAACATATATACATATTATATACATCATATATCTAATATACATACATATATATATAGATGCATACACACACACACACACACACAAATATATTATACACGTACATATATATAACATATATATACATATATATACAATATATACATACATATATATACATACATATATATACATATTGTCACACCTCAAAATCCACGTGCGGAGTTTTACCGCGAGGCGTGTGAACAAACCAGGATCACAGTCAAAGTTTACTCGGAACGACTCTATATGCTACGTTAATGTAAATCAACCAGAGTTTAAACTTTAAAAGACATGCGGAAGCGTAAAGTAAATAAAGCAATCCCAGAACGTATGAAAGTACCATATGGCAAAACAAGTGCCAACCAATAGTTTAAACCATAAGTAAAAGACGGGTAGTTATAAATCTCTAAAAAAATATGCATGCTGACTCGTGAAGTGCTCCTATCAGCAATCCAGCTTAATGACCTGAGAATAGCATACAAAGTCAACACATGGTTGGTGAGTTCAAGAGTTTGCGCATAAACATAACAGTTTATCAAGTGTGTATAAACATAACAGTTTATCAGTAGCGTATAAACATAACAGTTTATCAATAGCGTATAATTAAGCATGTGCATTGTAATAGCTAGATAGTCCATTAACAATCGATATTAATACATAGTGATTTCGACATTGAAGCTGACTGTGTTATGTTTGCCTCCCGTCACGACTTCACCATATCGTGACGATAATCATAGGACAAATTGCACCGGTTGACCTCGAGTCACACAGGTGGGGCTCGTCAGACCCAGTAGTACTACCCAAGTTTTCCCCGCTATCCAATATTAACAATTCGAAAGTGTGAGGACTTTATCATAATAAACAGCACTATATTAATATCATACACATCTTAAATATATAAAGCGTTGTAAATTTACCAGTATGCTATCTCCCCAAAAGAGATTTAATAAAACAGTGGGGCATGAACTCACCTGATACGGTGTTAGACAAGTAAGGTTTAACTTGACAAGGACGAGTGGAAAGACAACCTTCAAAGGTTACCTAGAACACACAAGTACATAAGTACATGTACACAGAAATCCCAAGAGAAACCTTAAGTGTTCTACAAACAAGAATCAAGGGTCTATAAAAACAACATACATGTGACCTAGTTGACCCGTTGACCCGTTGGTGACATTATGCGTTGTAAACCATTTAAACATACATAAGCATATAACATACATGTTTAACATTCCAATGAATCACATTTGATGCTACATTCCCAATACATTACCTAAATCATCATGCTATGCCCATATCATACAAGTTGTATAAATCCTTAGCAACTAGCATGCTCAGTGTGTTCAAAACATAACTAGTGTACATATAACAGGTTAGATCATGCAAACCTACTTACATGACTATAGCCATGATTTAGCATATATGGGTCAAAACAGATAATTTACCAAATAGTCATTCATACTATTCACAACGCATACAAGATGCCTAATACATGCAACATACATTAGTATGACTAATTCAAATCCCAAACATGATGTCCAGTTACTAATCAACATCCCAAACCATACATGACCATCAAAGTGCAATAATCATCCAATAATCAAATAAACATTCCATACAACCCAATTAATAGATTCTACCACTTTAGACATTCATAAAATCATTTAGCATGACCCTAAAACCATGAACAGTCAAATTTCCAATATCCAAAGTTCATGCACAATAAAGTTTCCCTTTTGGGAAAGTAATACCCAAAATCCATTATACACCCAATGTATACATGCATTCATCAATAAATACCATAACAAGTTCATATCATACCTAAACATGATCTACAAATCTAACTAACATGATTCATAGATTTCATACTCAAAAAGTTACTATCTTTAGTAATATATGGATTCTAGCATGTAATCTTGAATTACCAATGTTCATAGCAACAATCAACATCCAATTATCATCATAACATATCTATAACATCAACACATAACAATTAACATTACATTACAACAATAAAGTTACTATATTAGTACCTATGAACAAATCCTTCATTCACCAATTTTTGTAAAATCCATGTTTTCTAGCATTCATACAACCTAATTAACTTCCTAACAACATCAAACAATCATCAATTCCATGTTATAATTATCAATCTCGAATTAGGGTTCATAACCACCAAAGTTCATGATCAATCCACTAACAACATACAATTCATGCATAATCAACGTTAAACAACATGTAATCAATCCAACTAACATGTTAACATCAATAAACATCAAGATTTCAGCACCCTAAGAACCCAATTTCGCAGCCCTTGTCTCGGCCCTATCAAGAACATCACAAAACTTGTAAAGTTCTAACCTTTAAACGTGTATTATTTGCAATTGAAGTTCCTAACTTGTTGTAGGGCTTGAGATCGATCAAACACAGGTTCTAATCCTTGATCTTGGTTGAAATTCGCAAGAGGGAGAGGGGAAGCTGCAGTCGCGATTTGGAGCATGTGGGGGCTAGGGTTCCTTTTTTTATTATTAGTTACACAAATTACCCTTTAGCCTTTTAACTTGTATTTATAAAAATTCAGCTTTTAACTTCTTTTAAGGTGTTTTTAACCATCTAACAAATAATAAACTAGTAATAACCATTATATATTTTATCTTTATAAAAACACGCAAATACGAATTAACACGCGGGTTCCGCGTTACGCGATAAAATTCTCAAATAGTCTTTAAATCGCGTAAAAAACATAAAATAAATATAATAATCATCTTTCAACTAGATTATTATTAAATTAATGTTATTAATTATTTTTAAGTCACCAACGTCAAACGACAACTAGTGTGTGTTACGACCCGTGTATGCAAAACTTAACGGAACTAACGGAGTTTGGTAACGGAAAATTACCGGATGTCAATTATCCCCATGTTGAAAGAATTTTCGTCCCGAAAATTGCGTTACATGGTGAGCGTGTTCCATCACTGATCTACTGTATGGCACACAGAAATTCGAAATCGAGTGAGTTTTGGATGAGTTGTCACATCATCCCCATGTTGAAAGAAATTTCGTTCCGAAATTTAAATCAATACCTTGGTCTGCAAATCGTCTCGAACAGTTGAGGGTACTTAAGCTTCATTTGATCCTCACGCTCCCACGTGAATTCCGGTCCACGTCGCGAGTTCCAACGAACTTTGACGATAGGTATTTTGCTCTGCTAAGTGTTTCACCTCACGATCCATCACCTCGACGGGTTCTTCGATAAAGCGCAATTGCTCATCCACTTGAACATCTTTAGTGGTACAATTAGTGTCTCGTCAGATAGGCACTTCTTTAGATTTGAAACGTGAAACACGTTGTGCACTCCACTCAGAGAATCAGGCAAGGCTAGTCGATAGGACCCGGACCTATTCTTTCCAGTATCTCAAATGGTCCAACATACCTCGGATTCAGCTTTCCTCGCTTGCCAAACCGAACTACGCCTTTCCACGGTGAGACTTTCATAACACTTTGTCGCCAATTTGAAATTCGAGAGGTTTCCGCCTCTTGTCAGCATAACTTTTCTGTCTATCCCTTACTGCAGCCATACGGTTCCGTATCTGCACAATCTTCTCAGTTGTTTCATGAATGAGTTCGGGACCCATTAGTTGACTATCACCAATTTCAGCCCAGCAAAAACGGTGATCTACACTTTCTCCATACAAAGCCTCGAAAGGTGCTGCCTGTATGCTAGTGTGATAACTTATTATGGGGAGAATTCCACCAGAGGCAGGTGAACTTCCCAGTTGTTCCCGAAGTCAATCACACAAGCACGTAGCATATCCTCCAAAGTCTGTATGGTACGCTCACTTGACCGTCAGTTTGTGGATGATAAGCAGTACTCATATCCAATCGTGTACCCAAAGATTTTTGTAGTGAATGCCAGAAGTGTGACATGAAACGAGCATCGCGATCAGAGATAATTGAGATTGGTACGCCATGTCTCGAAACGATTTCCTTGAGATACAATCGGGTTAGCTTCTCCATCTTATCCGTTTCTTAATTGCAAGGAAGTGAGCGGACTGGTCAACCGATCCACAATGACCCAGATTGTGTCACAACCAGTATTAGTCCGGGGTAGTTTAGTGATAAAATCCATGGAAATTGTTCCCATTTCCACATCGGTATCTCAGGTTGCTGTAACAGTCCGGATGGTTTTTTTGGTATTCCACCTTTACCTTTGAACAGGTCAAACACTTGCTCACATATGTAGCTACGTCTGCTTTCATGTTAGGCCACCAATAGTGCGCCTTTAGATCATGATACATCTTGTCAGATCCAGGATGTATAGAGTATTTAGACTTGTGTGCCTCGCTCATAACCAAATCCCTCAGATTTCCATAAACAGGCACCAAAGTCTATCCATAAAGTACCGAATTCTCTCCTCCTTCACTACCAATTGTTTATCCATTCCCCATAATGACTCAAGACCAATGTTTTCCTCTTTAAGGCTTCTATTTGTGCTTCCTTAACTTGTTCAGGCAATTGGGTACTGATCGTGAGTTGCAAGGCTCGCACTCGCCTGGGTTTAACTGTTTCTTTTCGGCTTAAGGCATCAGCAACTACGTTCGCCTTTCCAGGATGGTACTTGATAGCGCAATCATAATCATTCAAAAGTTCCACCCAACGCCGCTGCCTCATATTCAACTCTTTTGCTTAAAGATATGTGAAGACTCTTGTGATCGGTTATGATAGTACATTTGGTACCGTACAAGTAATGTCTCCAAATCTTTAAGGCAAAACCACTGCACCTAACTCCAGATCATGGGTAGTATAATTCTTCTCGTGAACCTTTAGTTGTCTAGAGGCGTAGGCTATCACCTTATCGCGCTGCATCAGAACACAACCCAATCCTTGAATGGATGCGTCACAATACACCACGAAATCATCCGTCCCCTCTGGCAGTGCCAATATCGGTGCACTACAGAGTTTCTGTTTCAATAGCTGAAAAGCCGCCTCTTGACTTTCCCCCATTTGTATGTTGTTCCTTGTGGGTCAAAGCGGTGAGAGGTTGTGCAATCTTAGAAAATCCTTCTATGAACCGTCGGTAATACCCCGCTAATCCCAGAAATTGTCGTATCTCACTCGGTGTTTTAGGTATGGCCCAATTCTTTATTGCCACAATCTTGGCAGGGTCAACGTGTATACCCTTCTCATTAACAATATGGCCTAGGAATTGTACTTCGCGTATCCAAAAAGTCACACTTAGAGAATTTGGCGTACAGTTGCTAATTCTTCAACAATTCCAAGATTAATCATAGATGCTCTTCATGGTCCTCCTTGGTCTTAGAGTATATCAGTATGTCTCGATAAACACAATAACAAACTGATCAAGGTAGGGTTTGCACACACGATTCATGAGATCCATGAACACCGCAGGTGCATTTGTCAACCCAAAAGCATGACCAAGAACTCGTAATGACCATAACGAGTACGGAATGTAGTTTTGGAGATATCTCCTCACGGACTCGGAGTTGATGATAACCAGATCTCAAGTCGCTCTTCGGAATAATAGCTGGATCCCTGAAGCTGATCAAATAGTCGTCGATGCGAGGTAAAGGGTATCGGTTCTAACTGTGACTTGGTTAACTCCCTATAATCGATGCACATTCGAAACGTGCCATCTTTCTTCTTAACAAAAAGAAACAGGGGCTCCCCAAGGTGATGAGCTAGGTAATAAAAGCCCTTATCTAAAAGCTCCTGAAGTTGTGATGACAACTCCTGTAATTCGTTCGGTGCTAATCGATAAGGTGCTCTAGCAATCGGGGCTGCACCGGGAGTCAGTTCAATTTGAAATTCCACTGACGATGAGGTGGTATCCAGGAGATCCTCTGGAAAAACACTCGGGAAAGTCTCGTACGACGGGTTGTCTTCCATTCGCCTTTTCTCCGGTTGTTTATCGGTGACGAGTGCCAGGATAGCAAGCCAGCGACCTTTTCGCAGTAATTTCTGTGCTTTCAATATAGGAGATAATGCCCATCACTGCACCACTCCTATCGCCTCGGACTGTGAGAATTTCGTCACCAACAGGAATTCGTATGATCTTCTCGTGACTATTACTTCCGCTTGCTTATTTGAGAGCCAATCCATGCCTACCACAACGTCGAAACTACCAGTGTAACAGGCATAAGATCGATAGCGAAAGTATGACCACGAGTCTATCTTACAAATCTTTAAGAATGTGTGTCACATGGATCTGTTTACCGTCAGCCAATTCTACGGTATATTTGGAGTCTAAGGCAGAAGGGATATCACTTAGGAGATACAGAAACTTTAGGGATATGAAACTCCTATCAGCTCCAGTATCAAACAGTACTGTAGCAAAACACCCATTTACAGAAAACCTACCAGTAACAGTAGTAGGGTCGTTTAGAGCTCACTGAGCCAATGACGAAGGCTCTCCCTTTGGCTCCATTATTACCACCGTTACCATTGCCATTTCCATCTTGTTGTTGTTGTTGTTGGTTGTTGTTGTTGTTCTGGTTGTTGTTGTTCTGGCCATTGCCATTACCGTTCCTCCTAACTGCGGGCAGTTTCGCTTGTAGTGCCCCTCCTTTCCACACTCGAAACAACCCTTTGGAGTCTCCTGAGATTGCTGTGGTTCCTGACCATCTCACCACGGCAATCCTTAGCCAAGTGCCCTATTTACCACACCGCTGACACTTGTA
>JABSNV010000136.1:0-78122 GCA_024085815.1 Flaveria linearis
AAACCATTTATAAAATATGTTTGCATGTTTTCTCCCCCAAAAAGGAAAGAAAGTAAAATAGGGCCGTGAAGACTCGCCTTGAATGCACACCAAGAAAATAATGTCGGGCAACGGGTAGAGTTTCGGTTAACCTGAATTTTCATGTGTTTGTGTGATTCTCAACGAATTTGAGAATGGGAATGATTAGGAACACTAACAGATCCTTTATATTCGATTATTTAGATTATTAGTGTTAATTGCTCGGTAGGGACGAGCTTTCGACCGAGTGGAGTGGTTGGGTTTTAGTCTAGATCGCACTCAATTCGATTGTAATATTCAAATTGGTGTGGGGTACGAGTTCGAATCACCCACTCGAATGTGTCCACGGAGATTTGATTGAACTAAAATCGGCTAAATGTGGTTGTTTGGCTTCGCCGGAGGCTCACTGGAATAGTGGCCGAAGAGGAGATCGGCGGGGACGCGGGAGGGGTTTTGGGTTTAAGAAATTACACAAATGGTCCCTCAACTTTGAAACTTTATTTTTATGTTAAAAGTATTTAAAATAAGTTTTAAAATTAACATTTTCCACCCTAAACTTTTAGGATTTAGTTTCTTAATACTAATTTTATTTCTAGTATTATTATTATTATTATTATTATATTATTATTATTATATTATTATTTTTACTTATTCATAAAATAATTATAAACAAGTTTAGAATTTTAAAATTTAAATCCTAAAACTTACCGAAATTTTCCGGGTTGTCACAGAGATGACCCATGAGAACCCTAAGGTTCATGGCCGGAGTGAAGAGAATCAGAATGCTAGCTTGAATGCTTTAGCTAGGGAGGCGATTGTTGATGAAGTACACCAGGTCATGCAGACAGTCTTACCATCTGTGGTGACTGAAGTCATCAGGGCTATGAGAAGCAAGTAGAGGAAGAGAGGAGAATAGAAAAGGATCAACAGGCAAGGGAGTAGAAGGGAGGAGGAACAACCAGAGCCTGAGACTGTGTTGTCTGATGAGGAGGATGATGTAGTAGGGGTAGCAACCGGAGGGTGCAGCTATGGGGCGTTCCAAAGGTGTAAGCCCCAACTTTTGATGGCAATGGCAATGCTGTTGCTGCTCACCGCTGGGTGAGGAAGATGGAGGCAGTTTTGGAAATCAATGAGTGCCGCAGGACCAGAAGGTGAAGTTCGCGACTCACTCTTTCGTTGATTCAGCGATGTGTTGGTGGGACAATATTGTCCAAGCTGAGGGTACCAGGGCAATCAGAAGGATGAGGTGGAGTGAACTGAAGAAATTAGTGGTCGAGGAATTCTGTCCTCACAGGGAACTCAATAAAATCGAGAGGGAGTTCTTGCAACTTGAAGCGGGAACCATGACCCACCAGCAGTACACCACTAAATTCAACGAGATGGTGAGGCTGGTGCCGGATCAGGTGACGCCGGTGTCAAGGAAGATCAAGAGGTACATCCAGGGACTGTCGGCCGACATTCGCATGCACCTGATTGCTGCTCAGCTAGGTACCTTCCGATCGGTGGTGGATTTGGCGGGTAGATTGTATGATGAGCGAGAGGAGACTGTGGTGGAGGTGAAGTAGACGAGTAGGGATGGTAAGAACTGGAATGGGAAGAGGTTTGGACGTGGTGGTTTCATTACAAACAACAAGAAGATGAAGGTGTACGACCGTGGGGTGTCGTCAAGATCACGGTGGAATAAGTGTGGTAGTTGTGGAAGGGAGCATACCGGTGAGTGTAGGATGGGAATGAATGTATGCTTCAGATGTGCGAGCCTGGCCACATCGCTAGAGACTGTAGGGTGCTGAAGTATTATAACTGTGGCGGGGAGGGCCACACGACCAAAGACTATAAGAAGCTGAGGGCGGAGAATTATGGAGCGAAGAAGAAACCAAAGGAAGGAGGGCAGAGGGCAAGTGCTTGAGCTTACACCATGACCCAGGAGGAAGCCAGAGCTGATCCTGATGTTGTGTCAGGTATGTTTCTAGTAAACCAAACTTGTGCCTCTGTATTGTTTGATTCTGGTGCTAGTAGGAGTTTTATTTTCACTACTTTCTGTGCTAAGTTGCCTATTAGTAGTAGAAATGTCAGTGAACTATTCGATGTAGAAAATGCTATTGGCAAGTCCACGAGAATTACTGATGTGATAGAGGACTGTGCCATAGAACTAGAAGGTCATAGGTTTGCTGCTAGGTTACACATGATGCCCCTAGGTGGATTTGATGTAGTACTAGGGATGGACTGGTTAGCAACCTATGAAGCAAACATCGTATGTCGCAAGAAGATGATTCAACTAGTTGCGTCCGATGGGAGTTTGGTTACGATATATGGAGATCGCATTACTACGATCCCGAAGGCGATTTCGATGGCGGTGGCGGGGAAGTGCATGAAACGTGGATGTAGTGCCTACTTGGCATACGTAAAGATGTGGACGCGTCGGTACCGCAATTATCTGAGATACCAGTGGTGTGCGACTTTCCGGACGTATTCCCGGAAGACTTACCCGGCATGCCACTGGATCGCAAGATTAAGTTCAAAATTGATTTGATACCCGGCGCTCAACCCGTTGCCAAAGCACCATATCGATTAGCTCCGAGTGAGATGAAGGAACTCATGAGCCAATTGCAGGAGTTGATGGATAAGGGATTCATTTGACCGAGTATCTCCCTGTGGGGTGCTCCGGTATTGTTTGTAAAGAAAAAGGACGGAAGTATACGAATGTGCATCGACTATCAAGAGCTGAACAAGTTTATCGGTACCCGTTACCAAGGATTGATGACTTGTTTGACCAGCTCCAAGGTGCCAGTTGGTTCTCGAGGATAGATCTACGATCTGGCTACCATCAATTAAAGGTGAAGGAACAAGACATTCCTAAGACAGCTTTCCGTACGCGTTATGGACACTACGAGTTCCTTGTTATGTCTTTTGGTCTAACTAATGCACCAGCTGCCTTTATGGATTTGATGAATCGAGTGTGCCAGCCGATGTTAGATAGATCAGTGATTGTGTTCATTGATGATATCCTGATCTACTCGAAGGGCGAAGAAGAGCATGCCGGTCACGTTCGGGAGGTGTTAGAGATATTAAGAAGGGAGAAGTTGTATGCCAAATTCTCCAAGTGCGCGTTCTGGTTGCACGAAGTTCAATGCTTAGGTCACGTGGTAAATCCTGAGGGGATTATGGTAGACCCTGTAAAGGTGGAGGCAGTGATGCAATGGAAGTCTCTAAAGACGCCATCCGAGATTCGTAGTTTCTTGGGGTTGGCGGGATATTATCGAAGGTTCATTCAGGACTTCTCCAAGATAGCCTCCCCGTTGACTAAGTTGACCCGTAAGGAGGTGAAGTTCGTGTAGGGTCAAGAGCAAGAAAGGATTTTTGAGGAGTTGAAGGCAAGACTGACCCAAGCTCCTGTTCTGTCATTACCCGAAGGAAGCGTGGATTTGGTGGTCTATTCAGATGCTTCCTACTCAGGGTTAGGGTGCGTGTTAATGCAGTGAGGGAAGGTTATAGCCTATGCATCCTGACAGTTGAAGGTTCATGAGGTCAATTACCCTACTCATGACTTGGAGCTAGCAGCCGTGGTCTTTGCACTAAAGATTTGGATGCACTATCTATAAGGGACGAAGTGCACCATTTTCACTGACCATAAGAGCTTGAAGTACTTCTTCAAGCAAAAATATCTGAACATGAGACAGAGACGATGGTTGGAGCTTATAAAGGACTATGATTGTGAGATCCATTACCATCTGGGCAAGGTTAACGTGGTGGCTGATGCCTTAGTCGGAAAGAGAGGCCCAAGCCGATTCGGGTGAAAGCTTATAAACTAATCATGACCTCTGATGTGATGAAGCAAGTCAAAGAGTTTCAAGATGAGGCACTGAAAGGAGATCATCTTAACTCTAAAAGGATGAGAGGTCTGGTTGGGGAATTGGGTGAAAACACACTTGGTGTTAAAACTCGATACGGACGGGTGTGGATTCCTCGTTTGGGGATCTACGAGTGAAGATTATGGATGAAGCTCACAAGACTCGATACTCCATTCATCCTGGTGCCCCAAAAATGTATCAAGATATGTAGAAAGACTATTGGTGGTCGGGTATGAAGCGTGATGTGGTGGGGTATGCGAGTAAGTGCCTTACTTGCTTACAGGTGAAGGTCGAACATCAGAAGCCGTATGGGAAGATCCAACCTTTGGATATATGGGAATGGAAGTGGGAGCACATCACCATGGATTTCATTACAAAGCTGCCGCCTACTCCGAAAGGATACGATGCCATATGGGTGATTGTCGACCGTCTGACGAAGAATGCTCACTTTCTACCGATCCACGAGACATATTCATCCGAGAGGTTGGCTGACCTGTTCATCAAGGAAATTGTAACTCGTCATGGTGTGCTGTTGTCTATTGTGTCTCATCGTGACACCTGGTTTACATCTAAATTTTGGAAGAAATTCCACGACGCCATAGGGACGAGGTTACATATCAGCACGGCTTATCATCCCCAAACTGATGGTCAGTCAGAAAGGACCATTCTGACACTGGAAGATATGCTTCGGGCATGTGTGATTGATTTTGGGGAAGTTGGGATGACCACCTACCGCTAGCCGAATTCTCATACAACAACAGCTATCATGCTAGCATTGGTATGCCACTATATGAGATGTTATACGGTAGGAGATGCATAACACCCGTTTGTTGGGGTGATATTGGTCAGAAGGAATTGGGGAGCGTCGAGGTAATTGAGGCTACGACTGAGAAGCTTGAGAAGATTAAAGCCTTCATGAAGGCACCAAAGATAGACAGAAGTCGTATGCTGATAAACGACGTAGACCGATTGAGTTCCAGGTGGGTGACTGGGTTGTGTTGAAGGTCTCACCTTGGAAGGGTATTATCCGATTCAGGAAGCGGGGTAAGTTGAGCCCAAGGTATATAGGCCCTTTCCGAATCATTGCTCGAGTAGGAGAGGTGACCTATAGGTTGGAGTTACCAGATGAGTTAAATGGAATTCACCCGACATTCCACGTATCTCATCTGAGAAAGTGCTTAGCTGATGAAGACATGATTGTTCCATTGGAGGATATCGAGGTAGACGAAAGGCTCAATTACATGGAGCAACCAGTGGCAATTATCGATCGTAAAGAGAAGAGGTTGAGGAATAAAACGGTTACTCTTGTGCGTGTATAGTGGAAGCACAGGAAGGGATCCTAATCTACATGGGAGACTAAGGAGGAGATGAGGCAGCATTACCCTCGTCTGTTTGAGGAATAAAGGTTTTGGGGATGAAATCTATTTAAGGGGGGTGGACTTGTAACACCTGGTTATTCTTTAAAAAGAAAAGAAAAATAAAAATGAAGAATAAAGGAAGGAAACATCAATAAACCCAAGTCGAGGTGTTAAAATATAAAAAGGGGATAAAGGTACAAAGAAGTTGGTGTAAAGGTGGGCATGGCCGCCCACCCTCACTTCCCGTCACCTTTTCATTTCGGATTAGAGAGAGAGCAGGAAAAAACTCTCAGTTGAAGAAGAAGAAGAAGAAGATTGAATTCAAGGTAAGAATTCGAGATTTTTAAGTGTTCATGTTGGGTTTTGTCTCGGTTATATGATTATGTGCTTATGTGTTTGTGTGTGTGTTCGTGTGTGTGTGTTTGGTGTGTTCTTAGGTGTTTTAACTCACTTGCATACGGGTTAGAAGGAAGATACACCAAAGTTGCACCAGGTGAGTTTCTAGACCCTGGTTTTACTTGTTTTAAACTCTTCTTGGGGGTCTGAATGGACCATACGCTCGAATAGTGTCCATGCGTCTGAAATAGCTCATGTGCCTAACTGTTGAAACGTTGAGTATTGGCTAATGCGTCTGCTTAGTGATGAAACGCCCAACCAGGGCTCATGCGCCCAAATAGAGTTGGTGCGCCTAACACTTAGAATTTATTACAGAATTTTTTTGGGAGTCTGTGCTTTTAGGGTTTTGACCGAGGTTTGACTAGGGCTTATTAATGTTGGGTTTCATGCATTATTATGATTGCTTTATGATTGTTCTTATTATTATTATTATTATTATTATTATTATTATTATTATTATTATTATTATTACTATTAGTATTGACTTTACGTGGTGTGTTTATTATCGTAACGTAAAGTATTACTAATAATAAAGCGAAACAACAATGAAGAAGAGAAGTGGAACCTAATTTAAAATGTTAACAAGTCTTGCAAGCTTATAGGAGATGCACGACCATGTGGTCGCTAGCTCAACTGTGATGCGGGTTAGCTACCCTATGATGCAGATGGGGCCAGTCAATTGAGATTGGCGAACCTTTGCAGCGTACCCTAGGGGTCTGGGCTAGCTTTGTATACAGTATTTAGAGCCCCTTGTGGGAACAGAGGGCCCATCACCATTTCCCCCGCGCACATAGTTTAGGGTATTGCTCATTGGTCCACATAGACAGTGAAAGATAAAGATAAAAGAGTACAGAGTAAAGAAGGCATACAGTAAAGAGAAAAAGCATTACCTGATTGTATAGTTAATGCGTGCTCGTGTATAAAAAGATGAAGTTTTCATAGAAAGAGTATTTCATATGTATACCTTACAGAAAGTATTTTATTACTTTTAAAACTAGAACTCATTCAGCAACGCTGACTTTTATATATTTTCAGTTGGTAGGTAAATATTGCTGAGGATGGCACGAGGGTGAAGCTACTCGGTAGGAAAGACTGATATCCATTCATACTTGTTATTGCTGTTGTTTTGTAATGCAATTAAACAATTCTTTTGTAATCAATAAAACAATAGTGTATTGCTCAACAACAGTGTTTTAATGAAGTGAATGGTTTTTGTTAAAACAATTCCACTGCTTAAGCTTGTAAATTTAAAATGTTTAATGTATTTAATGTTGTGAATGACCAACTGTGAGGTCTCCGGGAACGGGGCCTTACAGGTTGGCATGTGTTATGCCAAATATTTACATTTACATACTTTGGGTTTTGTTATTTTCAAAACGCTTCCGTATGGGTTTAAAGTTTTTACTTTGGTTGGTTTTGTTTAAATATGGCATATAGTGCAATTTTAAGTAACTAGTAACTATGATCCTAGTTTGTTCACATGCCTTACAGTAAAACTCCGCACATGGATTTTAAGTAACTACCCTATGATGCACACGGGGCCAGTCAATTGAGATTGGCGGACCTTTGCAGGGTACCCTAGGTGTCTGGGCCAGCCTTGTATACAGTAATTAGAGCCCCTTGTGGGAATAGAGGGCCCAGCACCATTTCCCCGCGCACATAGTTTAGGGTATTGCTCATTGGTCCACATAGACAGTGAAAGATAAAGATAAAAGAGTACAGAGTAAACAAGGCATACAATAAAGAGAAAAAGCATTACCTGATTGTATAGTTAATGCATGCTCATGTATAAAAAAAGATGAAGTTTTCATAAAAAGAGTATTTTTATATGTATACCTTACAGAAAGTATTTTATTACTTTTAAACTAGAACTCACTCAGCAACGCTGACTTTTATACATTTTCAGTTGGCAGGTAAATATTGCTGAGGATGACACGAGGGTGAAGCTACTCAGCAGGAAAAAACTGACATCCATTCATACTTGTTATTTTGTTGTTTTGTAATGCAATTAAACAATTCTTTTGTAATCAGTAAAACAATAGTGTATTGCTCAACAACAGTGTTTTAATGAAATAAATGATTTTTTTTAAAACAATTCCGTTGCTTAAGCTTGTAAATTTATAATGTTTAATGTATTTAATGCTGTGAATGACCAACTGTGAGGTCTCCTGGAACGGGGCCTTACAGGTTGGCGTGTGTTTTGCCAAATATTTACATTTACATACTTTGGGTTTTGTTATTTTCAAAATGCTTCCACATGGGTTTAAAGTTTTTACTTTGGTTGGTTTTGTTTAAATATGGCATATAGTGCAATTTTAAGTAACTAGTAACTATTATCCTAGTTTTTTCACATGCCTTACAGTAAAACTCCACACATGGATTTTGAGGGTGTGACGGCAAAGATATCTTGTTTCTGTTGTGGGGGTCTGATCTATGGCTAACAAAGTGTAATGGTTGCGATGGTGTTGTCATGGCAGTGGTGGTGGTTGTGGTGTTTCGGGTGGTGGTGTGTGGTGGAGTGAAGGAGGATGAAGAAAGAGAAGATGATAATGTATACATGTAGGTATATTGAATTACAAAATAGTTCATTTATTAGTTTGAGTTACACAAATACTCCTTAAATATGAATATACTAAAATGTCCTTCCATTCTACAGAATTATATGATTGTGTTAGTGGTTAGATCTAATTGAGACAAAATACATATCTTATGGAGTAAAATCGTAATATTAAAATATTTGGAGGAAAACCATTATTTCTACCAAACCTCATAGAAGCAAAAGTGAAGTTTACTCTAAAACTTAAAATGGATAAAAATATGATATAATAATGTACGGGTCCTACTATCATTAAAAGTTGCACCATCACCCATCTTCTTCACCTCATCATCTTCTTGACATCATCATCTTCTTCACATCATCAACCTAATCGGACTTCACCACCATCTATCTTCGGCACCGACGCCACCACCATCCCACCGCCATCAATAACCATCACCCTGTATCCTAGAACCACAACCATGCCATCATATCTGAAACCACCACTGGAACAACTGTTATACCACCACACACCACCATCACGAAAACCACCATTTGAACATAATTTCACCGGTGAATACACCTCCTTCTTTACATAACAATTTTGAGCTGCAACTTGAAAGTAGGGTTTTAGTTCACTTTTAACACATGGGATGAACACAAATAGGGAGTTCACCACAAACTCTATAAATATGAATAAATTATCATGATAAAAAATATGAGTACCTAAATACCTTACCAAAAGTTTATAGATTGACAATGTTCATGATGCCAAATGATTGACTTGATTGTAATGTTTTTAGAACCGGATCGGACGTCGAACCGGACGCCTTACTGGTTTGGTGCTTTAACCGGATTTAAGAACTGAATGACATCATAATTGTACATATAGTATATATATATATATATATATATATATGTAATTAAATATAAGTAATTTATATATAATTTATATATGTATTTTATAGTTAAATATAAAACTTAACTATATTTTGTAGAGGACTAATCAAGGCTCGGCAAAACAATTGAAGTCTGAATGAAGTCGAATTCTGAAGATTGCTTATGCGAAATCCAGATTCACGCGAGAAGAAGCATTCACGCGACAACTGACTCCACGCGAAGGACTGGACCCGCGCGAAAGGCTTGGCCGCGCGAAAAGCAAGTCGCGCGAGAACTCTTTGTTTAGTATAAATAGCTTAGTTTTCGTTTTGTAAAAGGAAGCTTTTGTTCATTTATCATATCTGTACTGTGCGAAATAGCACAAGACCTTTCATAGGTTGTGTTATTCAATCAACGAATCATGTTGTGATCAATTCAATCTTCTTTCACTCCAATCTTGTTTACATTCCGCATTCACAAGATTGAGATCGTGTGTTTATTGTTTTTCTGGGAGATTTTAAGGTTTTTCAATTGGTATGAGAGCAATAGGCTCTAGAACCATGATTTGGAGAAGATTTGGATTGTTTTATACTCATTTTTGAAGATATTCATCATTGATTACTTGAGATTCAGATATGGTGATGTTATGCTGCTCGAATTTTGAGAATTTGGACTGATTTGGACTGAATTAGTGGACTTTAGTTGAATTTTAATCATAATTAAGCTTAAAATTGAACTAAATTCATTAAAATTGGATTAAAATGAGTATAATCAGACATATTCAGTGATTTGGAGGTGATTCTTGCTTGAACAAACTGTTGGAGATTTGTTTCTGCACGAAATTGGAAGATTTTCGCTTGAACTGGGATTTTTCGCGTGCGAAAGTATCAGATTTCGCACAAACGGTTATTTCACTTTTTACGCGATTTCGCGTGAAAAGTAAATCGGATTTTCGCCCGAAACTCAATTCTCGCGCGAAAAATTGTGCCGCGCGAAAAACGTTTTCGCACGATAGCTTCTCTCGCACGAAAAGTCTGATTTTCGATTTTCTGATCAACATGTCTTCATCAACACCAAATTTGAAGCATCTTATGCCAGAGAAAATTGAGAATCTGTTTGCCGAGTTTATATCTGATGATCTCTTGGATGGAGTGTTTGCTGAGAAGGAAGAAGTTGAGGAAGAGAAGGAAGAAGTTGAATGTAAGAAGGAAGCTGAGAAGGAAGAAAAGGAAGAACCAGTTGAGGCTATGAAAGCATTCATGGTGAAAAGGAATGAAGAGCCTGAAGGAGAAAGCTCAGAACCAAGGGTATATGATGATCTATGCACAAATTCTTGTGTTGAGAAAGTTCAAAGGTATAGAGTTCATAATGAAAACTTGATAATGGAAGTTGAAAAACTACAATATCAAGCTCGAAAACACAAGTCAAATGAAAAGATTTTTAAAGAAAAACTTGAAGGTTTAAATAAAACAATATACAATTTACAACTAAATCTTCATGATAAAGAATGTACAAATAATGATTTGACAAATAGAAACAATGAACTCGCCTTGGAACTTAATAGACTCAACAGTGAACTAGCCTCGGCTAAATTGACTGTTGAAAAATTTGAACTTTCATCAACTATGGTTGAAGGGATTATCAAGTCACAAATGACTCAAAAGATAAAAGGAGGAAAATGTGGTGTTGGATTTTCAAACATCGCTCCTCTAATTAATCATGATTATTCATGTTTACCTTCATCTAATGTCATTTCTGATTCTGATATGAGTTATGGGATAGGTTTTTCTCGATCCTCAAACTTAAAACCTTCAGTCAAGGTAAATCTGACAGTTGATCCTATCATAATAAATAAATCTAAACAATTAATTGAAAATTTTTGTGCAGATCATGTGAAGGTAGACGGGTTGGTTGAAGAATAGGAAAGTGAGAGTGAGAAAGAAAATGAGAGTGATAGTTTGAAAAATAAGAATGTAAAAGTTTTAAGATCTATTTGTAATCAAACTTTGTCAGGAAATGAAAAGACTGTTGATTTGAATGAGATTAAATCAAATAGTAAATGTAATTTGAATGCAAATCAGAGGGAAAATCAGAAAGAAAAACTTGAAAAGGACTTTAAAAGTAGATTTGTTTCTAAAGGTTTAATTGAAAATAAAGAGCATATTTTTAAAGAAACGAATTCTCGATTCTTTAAAAATAAACATCATTATAATGCTAACCTTGTGAATCAAGATATTTGTAGCCCAGATTTGCAAGTGAAAGCTCTTTCTTCATCCAATCTGAAAATTCAAATGCCTGGTCCTTCTCCAGCATCCATTCGCATATCAAAGCCTGGTCCTTCTCCAGCACCAATTCGTATATCAAATCCTGGTCCTCCTCCAGCAAATTCAAAGTCTGGTCCTACTCCAGCAAAGTCTAAGACTGGTCCTATCCCAGCACCACCAATTCCAAAAGTCACAGCTGCTAAATCTCAAATCCAAAGTGGTCATAATTCAACATTTTCCTCGAATCTGCAAAAGATGAACATGCAATTATCAAATGAGGCAAAGATTCGAGAGACTGTGCAGAATGTTAAACCTAGTCAATCTGACTTTGGTTTTTATGACAATTTTCATAATTGTCATCCACAGTTTGTTTTCCACACACCACAAAGGAGATGTTATCAGTGTGGAAACATAAATCATTTGGCAAATAATTGTCCTTTTGACAAAAATCATTAAGCAAACAACGATTTATAATTCTATTGCTCATAATAGAAAATTGTTTTTTACTCGTGGAAAATTTGCAAACCAAATGAAATCTAAAGTTGTTAATGATTATAATGTCAAAAGGAATAAAAGTTAGACTAATGATGAAAAAGAAAACATCAAAATGAAAAGTGTAAATGAAAAGACTGATGTGCTAAACAAATATAATAATCTCAAATCATTTTGTCTTGCTGCAACACATAATGTGCTCAAGTCATGTTTGACTTGGGTACCGAAAGCTAAGTAATTTTGTTACTTATGCAGGGACAACCGCAAAGGATCATTGAAAGCTTATGGCATATAGACAGCGGTTGTTTAAAGACATATGACAGGAAACTTACAATTGCTTCAACATGTTCAGTCATATAACGGAGAAATTTAAAAATACACTTTGAAAATTATTTTTGGTCTTAGGGGGAGTCAAGATTGGATCAATAAAAATGAATTTTCATGATTAAATGAGAAATGATTTTACACAGTTCAAAAAGAGTCTAAGTACTTTCAAAAGGCTTAAATACGAATAGACGTGGATTATGTTTGATGTGTCAATAGGCTTTGCTTTCAGAAATGAAAGGATCATAAATGAGTGATTAAACTTGAATTAAAGTGATATGAATTAGTGGGGAACATATCAGGATTCTGTGACAATGACAAAAATGTTCTAACACAGACTGAGAGATATAATCTTGTCATACTCAAGCCTGCATTTGTTTGATTCAGTGATTATCATAACTATATGTATATATAAAATATAAAATACAAAAAGGCAAAAAAAATGCCAAAAGGCCATATAGGATATAAGATGCTAAGAAGCACAACAAATCAAAAGATATGTCTAAAAGACATACATACTATATGGTATATATTTTCTATTTTGAGAATATTTTCTGACCATGGAAGGCAAAATCGATAGATGGGGCATGTAAGTCCGGATGGCTTGTAAGTCCTAAACATCTTGAGAGGGCAGACGTAAGTCCGGATGGCTGTCAGTAAGTCCTTAAACTTGTTAATATTCCGTGTTAAGAGATATTTCTCAGGCTAGTTATGCTCAAATAGTTATATTTTAGGAATAAATAAATGATATCACTGATCAACAATGCATGGTTTAAGTCAATTTGGGGTGACTTGAAATCTCAATAGTGTCTTGAAGACTAATAAGTATTTTACTGAAGTTCTGATTGTGGGATCCACTGAATTATATTAAATCATACAAAACATGATAAGTATCACTCCTTATGTTTCTGAGTAAGACCTGAAGTATAAGTTTAAAGGGACAAAAGATATTGACAATCAACTTAACCAGTTTACTTTAAATAAAGCTGGACAGAGTCTTGACTTGATAAAGAACTATATGATCTCATTTTGAAAATTATTACAAGAAAAGGAAGATTCCAGTCCATGCTCCTGTTCCTCCTAATTCTTTAAAGCATTACTTTCTTGGAGATGTGAGAAGGATTCAGGTCATGCTGTGATCAAATGCAATGACAAATCATTTAGAATCATTGATCCAACTGACTTAATGAAGTTTGGCAAAGACGACTTAATCAAGCTATTACACAGCTCCATTTCAGCTGATGAGATCATACAAGAAAGCAAATGTTGATCTTGACTAAGATTGTTTCACCGAGCCTAGGGGGAGATTGTAGAGGACTAATCAAGGGTCGGCAAAACAATTGAAGTCTGAATGAAGTCGAATTCTGAAGATTGCTTATGCGAAATCCAGATTCACGCGAGAAGAAGCATTCACGCGACAACTGACTCCACGCGAAGGACTGGACCCGCGCGAAAGGCTTAGCCGCGCGAAAAGCAAGTCGCGCGAGAACTCTTTGTTTAGTATAAATAGCTTAGTTTTCGTTTTGTAAAAGGAAGCTTTTGTTCATTTATCATATCTGTACTGTGCGAAATCGCACAAGACCTTTCATAGGTTGTGTTATTCAATCAACGAATCATTTTGTGATCAATTCAATCTTCTTTCACTCCAATCTTGTTTACATTCCGCATTCACAAGATTGAGATCGTGTGTTTATTGTTTTTCTGGGAGATTTTAAGGTTTTTCATATTTGTATATCCAACACACTAATTTATGGTTCAACACCCCATTTTTACCCATTAAAAACAAAAAAACAAAAAAAAAAACCGGTCCGAACTGGTCCGGTTTCCCGGTCTGACCACCGGTTTGGGACGAACAGGCCGGTTCGAGCACCGGTTTGGGACGAACAGGCCGGTTCGATCACCACAAACCGAATCATCGCAAACCGGCTAAGGGGACAATCCTCGGTCGGACCAGCCGGTCCAATCCGGCCACACAAACATTGATTGAATGTTTGACAATTTGTTGGTTCGTATGGCTTACCTACAATATCTGCGGATGGCATTTGACTAGCATTTAGTGTTGACACAATCTTCTTAACATCCTTAGTACTAAAACATGTCAAATACTCTAATCAACAATCATAAATCATTTTAGTAAATGCTACTAACACTCCTAGAAAACAAAAGAGATCCCATGAAATCTTAAGCAAAATAAAAGAAAATAGTTTCCAACAAATTACTAAATTAATCGCAATCTAAAATAAGTAATGTCAGATAATCATCAATAAAAAACAACTTTCTAACATGAAGAATCATCAATCATCATATGCATTTGTTGATATAATTACGTTTTCCTCCAATTGAAAGAATAAAAATTAATAGAATCAGTTATTTATCAAATAAACATGATATCATTTGAATCGACTAAAAATCTACTCTAATCTCATTACTTTTTCAATGATTATAAACAAACTTCACAAAATCAATACACGAAGAATAATTCAAATCCATGCCAGAAAAATCAGGAGCTTCTGATGCACACGTGTTTATTGTTTTTGAAGTATTATTTGTTTGTGAATAAGTGACTAACGTCTATTCTGTTAAGTAGTCCTAGTCTATAGGGTTACTCCTACTTTCTTGTTACTTTTTTCTGTATTTATAGCCATCTCTTTTCATGCAATCGATGCATCAGTTAACATCTATCAATAACACAAAAAGCTCCTGATTGTTATTTAAATATTTCCTGATTATTATTTTTGTTTGTTGAGCTCAAAATACCATCAAATTGGTATCAGAGCTCAGCCTGCACTTACCAATTCATCATCCATCCTACTCCATTGCTACCATGGCCGAACCCACTGTACCCTCAAAATCTAGTGCTCCTCTCATTCACATCTTCAAAGGGGAAGGTTATGAACATTGGAGTTTGCATATGAAAATGATTCTAAGATCCAAAGACTTGTGGGAGGTTGTATTGTTGGGCATCACAGCCGTAGGAGATGGTGCTGCTCACAATCGCAAAACCAAGAAGAAAGATGCCCAAGCAATGAATATCATTCAACAAGGTGTCCATGATAGTCTTTTCTCTTGGATTGCTGCTGCAGATTCAACTAAAGAAACATGGGATACCTTGCGTGTGGAGTTCCAAGGTTATTCACAAGTGCAAGCTATGAAACTTCAAAGGCTTCATAGGGCCTTTAAAAATCTTTTTATGAAAGATGATGAAAATGTAGGTGATTATTTCTCGCGGGTGATGAACAATGCCAGACAACAAAGATCGTTCAGTGAAGAACTCACCGACCAAAAGGTGGTCGAAAACTGCATAGGAGTCTCTCTCCTAAGTTTGATTATATGATACCGTCAATTAAGATGGTATACGATTCAGCTGACATCACTCCTGTAAAGCTTACGGGACTCTTTAGTCCCAAGAAGAAAGTGTGAAGAGTAGAAGTTCTCTTGACAGTCCTATTAAACCAACCGAACATCAAGATGAACAAGCTTTATAGGTGTACCATGATCAATGTCCAATTTGTGGGAGGGGACACGGTCGAGCACCTGCATGAGGATGATGATCTGGATGAGAAAGAGGAGTGCTTTGTTGGCCCTTTAGTATCAATTAGGCTCTTGATGACGATGATTGAATATAAACAACTTGTATGAAACTTGAGAGAATATGAACAAGTGTATGAATATGATTATGAATGAATGATGATACAATGTTTACACACTCTTGACACATATATACTCTATGTGGTAGTTTATAACTTTAGGTTTGACACTCTAAACCCTTATATGTACATACACTTTACATACTTAGATGCTAAGTTAACTTCATACTATTACATAAATGACCCACTAGTTTAACTTATACTTAGACGCACATGTATTTGGATTAAGATAATTATATTTTCAACATTCCCCCCTAATTTCTTAATCCATGTCTTCAACATATTCTTCTTTGATCTCTTGAACTTTCTCTTTAGCACGAACAAGCTTTCCTTTGTTTTCACATTCCTTTTTATTATAATCTTCTTCAACTTGTGTTAATAAGAGAACTGGATCTTCATCTTCCATTATGAAATGTGATTCTTCTTCTTTATGTTTGGGTTTAGGACATTCTGCTGCATAGTGTCCTTGATCACTGCAATTATAACATCTTATCTTACTTTTATCAAATGTGGATTTGTTTTGGTTCCTTGGATACCTTTTCCCTCCTTCATAGTTATCATCATTTCTTTTAGAGTTTTCATGTGACATAGTTTCTCCTCTTTCTTCTTGTTTAAATCTACCACGGCCTCGACCACGTGATGAATGATAACTACCACTTCCACGACTTGACTTGTTTTCTTGACAGGTGAATAAAAGCTTTTCTTGATTGTCCACTTGACCTTCATTCAATAGATTTGTTCTTTCTTCAAATGCTTTTAGTTTTCCAATTATTTCATCTAGAGTTGTTGCTTCTAAATCAATGAACTGTTCAATTGTTGCTACTATTTGGAAAAACCTTTTAGGTACAGAGCTTAGGAGTTTTCGTACTAAAGTTGGTTGATCAAATGTTGATCCCAGACCACTTGCTCTGGTCACGATACTATTAAGCTTTGAGGTGAATGAATCAATAGTGTCTTCTTCTTTCATCCTTAGTAACTCAAATTCAGTTTTAAGTGTTTGAAGACGTGATTTTTGTACTCGATCCACACCTACATGTCTTGTCTTAAGTGCATCCCAAATTTCTTTTGCACTTTCATACTTTGCAACTTGTAACGTCATATCTTCGGGTAGTGCTTGGAATAAATATGAAATTGCCGTCATATTCTTCTTTTCATCGGGTTGCGTATTAGCACTAGGTTCTATCATTTCCCATAATCCATTTGCCTTGAGTATGGCTTTCATGCGAATTGACCATATACTGTAGTTTGTCGATTTCAAAACGGGACATTGGAGTTGAGAAAATGAATCTTTATGTATTACCATTGCGTTTTTGTTGGTTCCTGTCGACGATTCTTCTGTCATCTTGACTTCGGTTTTCTTCTAACACTTGATTTCTCAAATATAACTTCCTTGACAATGTAATCCTTTAACATTTATTGTGACGTAACCAACGAACAATACTCGTTTTCTCAATCTTCTTTGGACACGGTTTTCTCAATCTTCTTTGGACATGGTTTTCTTCTAAAGTAAAGTAATATTCACAATTTATTTGGTCTCCTTGACTTAAATTTGACTAATAAATCCAAATGATAATAAAACTTAGATTTCTTTTTTTCTTTTCTAGTGGTTTACGACCACTTTCTTTTTTATTTTAAAAATACTTTTTCTTTTAATTTTCTTTTACCCTTTTGACTTTCAATTCCTCCTTTTCTTTTCTTTTTTGACTTTCAAACATAATCCAAATTAGGGCTTAAAACTTTCTTCCTTTCACAAAACTTACAGGCATTTACTTTTCTCTGATTTTGGTTCGCAAGCAAGCATGCAACCACTCTATTCTTCTTCTGATTCATGGGTGATGACAGCGGCGACAACAACCCTTCAACCGGTTCCGATTCTCCTTTCTGTGTCTCTGTGTTATTAAAAGCAATAGGGAGATGTTCACTCAATTAGCGGTAAAGATGTCTTTCTCTTTTGCAACCACAACACAACCGGTATGTTTTCTTTTCTTCACTCTCTGAATTCAATTTTTCTGAATCAAATTTGTATGAATCGACTTTAGGTTCTATGAAATTGATTTGACAAAATCAACTTGTTTCTTCTTATCTGGTTTGAATCGATTTGAAACGGAATCGATTTGTTCTTCAACTTTGGTTCTGAGTCGATTTATCCCTCTGAATCGACTTGGGTTTTATTCTGAATCGATTTAACTGAATCAATTTTTTCTTCTTCTGAATCGACTTAAAACGGAATCGATTTTTTCTTCTTTGATTCGTTCACACTGAAATCAAAATCACAACGCGGAATCGATTATCTGATCGATTTGTTGCTTCTTCGATTTGATTTGTTCTTGTATTCTGCAATCAGTCTGAATTGATTTAACACTGAATCAATTTTAACAACGCTGAATCGATTATCAGATCGATTTGTTGTTATCGGAGTCGTTTTAACCCTTCTGAAACGATTTGTATGAATCGATTTACTCCTGACTTGATTTAGCAACACGGAATCGATTATCCTGATCGATTTGTTGTTCTCTGAATCATTTTGGGTCTTCTGAAATGATTTTGGTTTTCTGATTGCAGTTTCAAGAACAAGTCACTGATTAGATTCGAGCCTTAGGCTCTGATACCAATTGTTGGCCCTTTAGTATCGATTAGGCTCTTGATGATGATGATTGAATATAAACAACTTGTATGAAACTTGAGAGAATATGAACAAGTGTATGAACATGATTATGAATGAATGATGATACAATGTTTACACACTCTTGACACATATATATACCCTATGTGGTAGTTTATAACTTTAGGTTTGACACTCTAAACCCTTATATGTACATACACTTTACATACTTAGATGCTAAGTTAACTTCCTACTAATTACATAAATGACCCACTAGTTTAACTTATACTTAGACGCACATGTATTTGGATTAAGATAATTATATTTTCAACATGCTTGACAAGAGCATGATTCCTCAATACTTTTGTTACAAGAAGTTTGGGCATCTAAAAAGGATTGCCGGTATAACAATGAGGATCAAGTTAATGTGGCGGATAATGAAGACAATCATGAACAAGATAAAGAACCAACTGATGTTCAACATATCCTCAAGACATCCACAAATCACCACTTTAGTAACTTTAATCATTTATGGTTTATCGATTTGAGATGTTCTAATCATATGATAGGTACCAAAGATATCTATGTTACCCTTGATGAGTCATTCAAACTGGGAGTTCGTTTGGGCGATCGTAAGAAAGTCGATGTTGAATGTAACATCTGTCGATTTTGGAAAATGGAAACCCAAACCCGAATCTGTTTGGGTTAATTTTGTAAAAACAAATACACTAGTTACAAATTTAATTTATTTTAATGTTTCAAAAACAATAATAATACTATCTATTAAACTTCCATTTATTAAATCAATTCATGGTAATTTCATGATTTATAGAATGAAATTTTATAAATTCATGAAGTTTATTTGTCACTTATGAGTTTAAATTATAATACTAAAATAAAGGATTAAAATACAAAGATCATTATTTTTACAAATATGTAAGGTCTATAAAAGGTTATTGATATTTATAAGATTTTAAATATCCAATTAAAATAAATAATCAAATTATAAATTCTTATTAGATTTATAAAGTCTACAAAGATTTAATAAAAAAGTTGTCAAATTAAAATTAAAGTTTTAATAAATTTAAAGTTTAAATTGTAATTATTCTTTTATTTATTTAAATTAATTAATTTTATATTTATTTCAATCATAACCCCCTTTTAAAATACATATAAATCACAATTAACACCATTCATAACCTACTCCTAACCTCAAGTATAAAAGCAAGGCTTAGGCCTCACTTTTCATTTGCTCATTCTTTAAAAATCTTACTCTCATATCTTTCTTTTATCCATTGGTTATAATCAATTTGAAGAATTTTATTTAATAAGAAATTTCAAGAATTCTTAATACTAAGGTAATCTTTTATTGTTTTTTTATATTATACATTTTAATCATCCTAACATCCAATTGTTCTTATGACTTTATATTCTTACTATTATTCTTTCTTCTACCAAAACTCTTTTTATTTTAATCATTATCATTTTATAATTAACATTTTAATAATCACTAACCTTATAACAATCACTAACATTCCTAAATCAAGCTAACAACACACTAACATAAACAAAGAATCTCGTTTGCATATGAACGGCTATGCCGTCACATTCGGTTATTCCACAAGATTATTTTTCTAAATGATGGCTATGTTAAAGTCTTAGGATATTTTTATAACTCAAATGAATACTAATATACCATATATTGACATACTAAATTGATCTAACCCGTTTCATGTTTTAATGATTTTAAAAGTGCACATAATTGCCTTACTACAATTCTGGAAGAATATAATCTTACTTCAACCGACCGTATTTTGATCATAAAAAACTAAATTTGAGTAAACTCATACTCCAATATCAAGCTTATTGAATACCTTTTCAACTATAGTTTATACGTCTTCAAAATCAATCGGACAACTCAACAATAGCCTTCACAAGATAAATGCGCATTTCAACACCTTCTGTCTTGTGCTGCTGTTTTGACCTATTTACGGATCTTTTCATAAAAATGTTTCTGAATGAAAGTTGTCCGAAGACTTTGAACTAGTCAATTATAAATTTTTATAATTTTATGAAATCGTTTTCTATTTTTAAAACATGTTCAAACATGTATCAAACATTCTATCCATAATCTAAAATTGATACACTAATCATTTATCAATCTACCTTTAACTTATTGACAATTCTAAGCGTCCTAACTTCTTGTAATAAATTCCAAACTCAAGTTATTGTTTCTTTTTATCATTTAGGACATCAACTTTTACTCTTGAATATCCAAGCTTTCTTATGTACTCTACAACCATCACAATACTTGTGAGTTTTCCATGTGAGTTCTCCATGCCCTTTTTAACTTTATTTCACACCTTTTGGGGTGAAACATGTTAACCTTATAAACTTACACTTGTAAACATCTTGATACTTGTAAATGCACATGCAATTCATCTTTACTTTTTGTCATGATAATTTATGTTATTGTAAGTCTTATATGAGATACATATTTTGTTTACAATCATTAACTATTGCTAGCCTGACGACGTCTTAGATTTTTGGGCCTGGCAAGCCTATTTGGTGCTAAAGCCGATTTATTGCCGGCTCTTGATGACGTATGACTTGTTCATCATGGGAACCAAGTACACTTATCCAATTTTATAAACTTGTAATCAAGTCGAGGTTTGGTTGTAACTGTATGTGTTCTATAAACTTGCTAACTCATAACTATTAACATGAATTGCTACTTGTAAACCTTTATATATATATATACACACACACACACACACACACACACACATATATATATATATATATATACATGTGTGTTTAACCCATTGAAACTCACCAACTTTCAAAGTTGACCTTTTATTTTTAATATGTTTCAGGTTTGTTACTTGAGTAACTCTTCTTGCTCATATAGGACTTGGATTTAGATAAATTAAACATCTTATGTTGTTGTTTATATTTGTGTGTATTGTAATGACTTATTTGATTTGTATAGTTCAATGATTAATGGTATTTAATATTATTTCAACTTATTAGTTTCATGTGCTATGAACAAATCTTTGTTACCCTTGATGAGTCATTCAAACTGGGAGTTCGTTTGGGCGATCGTAAGAAACTAGATGTTGAAGGAAAAGGCACGGTTAAAATTCAAACGAGTGATCAGACGTTCAAGCTTTTGGAGAATGTTTACTATGCTCCAAAACTCGAATACAACCTTCTCAGGGTTGGTCAGTTGATGAGAAAGGGTTATGAACTGTGTTTTTCAAGCGGAAAGTGTGTTATCTTGAATAGAGAAACAAGCAAAGTTCTCCTCACAATAGCAGTGGCGAGTAACAACATGTTCATATTCGATGCCACAAGTCTTATCTTAGTACCTGACCTATTTGTTCGTAATACGAAATGATTTAGATGGCATTGCAGGTATGGCCATCTTCACTTTGATGGTCTCAAGAAACTTCATGATAAAGAAACGGTGGTGGGGCTTCCAAAGATCCATGAGTCGGTCTTCTATGAAGTATGTGTATTTGGAAAACAAGTCAGAAACCCCTTTAAGGTTTCATCATGGCATGCAAAGACTAAACTTGAACTATTCCATACGAATCTATATGGTCCCATGCTTGTCCTAAGCCTAGGTAATAGTTTATACTATTTACTTTTCATTGATGATTTGACTAGGATGTGGTGGGTTTACTTTCTTGCTAACAAAAGTGATGCTTTTATGAAGTTTAAAAAATTTAAAGCCTTAGTTGAAAATGAGTGTAGAACTTTTATTAAAAATCTACATTCAGATCATGGAGGTGAATTCTACTCTAAAGAATTTGATGCTTACTGTGAGCAGAATGGAATAAAAAGGGAGTTAACAGTACCTCACACTTCTCAACACAATGGGGTCATGGAGAGGAAAAATCATACCATAATGAATCTAACTCAAAGCATGCTTCAAGAGAAAGATTTACCTAACTACCTTTGGGCAGAAGTTGTTTCCACGACCATCTATGTCATCAACCGCTCACCTACTAAAGCACTTGATAATCGAACCCCGGTAGAGTCCTGGTCTGGTAAGAAACCTATGGTGTCACACTTAAAGACTTTCGGATGTGTAGCTTATAGGTTAATACCCTTTCAACTGAGAAGAAAGCTGGATAACAAATCTGAGAAGAATATCTTTATTAGCTATTCATCATAAAGTAAAGGATACTAGTTGTTCACTCTAAATACTAAAAGGTTCTCTGTAAAAAGAGATGTAGTATTTCTTAAATCTACTTACTTTACATATACCTTCCCATGTGAAACTAAACCTATTACTCCACCTAGTACAAGTAATATACCTACCCCAAGTCCCACTGAGTCAACCCCTACTAACCTATCTACATCAAACTTGTCACCTCCTCACCCTACACAAACCCATGAAACCTTGACACCTCCTCACCCTACACAAACCCATGAAACTGTTGGATTATGTACGGGTTCGGTTACGTCACGTTGCCAACCGAGCTATGACCCATAAGAGTTACACCTTGGGCAACAAATATTAAGTCCACTTAATTTGATTAACTGGCGCTTACGAACTATATCGGGTTTTTATAATTTATAATTGTTATAAATTATTTAGTATTAATGTTTATTTAAATAAATAAATGAATAAATAAAAAAAATCAAATCAAAGTTGCTAGTAGTGGTAGGTCAAGAGGCTCAATTATTGCTTTTTATTTTATAGTTGCTTTTGAAAAAGAAAGTAATGAATTGGTGGAGCAAGTAAAGAATTATTGCTTTACATACAACTTGCAATTTGCCACTAAAACCCAAAGGGATATTCAACCATATATTCCTTCTTGAAACTTGAACGATCTAGAGGTGCTCTCCTATTTTGTTCATCTTCTGCTTTGACTTTTAAAAGAGGAACTTAATGGTTTTTCCTTGATCTTCACAAAGAAGAACTATGCTAGCTTTGATTTTCTTTCAACTTCCAAACAACCGATATATTTGATTGCAACCGTGGATCACGCCTCTTAGAGCCGCAACCACTGTGTTCCAATTTAGCGTTCGTTGATTCTAGCATTCATTTGTTGTCCCTCGGTGTCTCAAACGGCTAATTATCAACCACAAAGGTATATTATATCTCATCAGTAGGTTATTTATACTCTGTATTTGCATTGTTTGTAACCCAGATCCTGTCGGGTTCATTCTGGTATTTTATTATTACTCCGTTGCGTTACATCTTATTAATATGATTAATAATTATCAAAACTGTTTTGACAAATAAACCTAACCAAGATACCACTGAACCCAACAGTGGTATCAGAGCCAGGCTTACAACATGCAAATCAGATCCGGTCTGTTAACTGGTTATAGATCACAAACTTTAAAATTATTTGAAGTTTCTGATTTATATTATTTTGGCAACTTGTTTATTTTGGTTAAATATTTATTAACCAAACGATTGCCCGTATTATTTTGATTGTGTTTTAATATGTAAATCTGGCTAGACCCTGTGGTTGAATGGTTGTGATGTGATTTGTTATTGTTAAAGTTTTTGGTTTTATGGTTTTTGGCCCATTTGATGGCTCAAAGTTGTAATAGATTAGAGTTTTCTTTTATTTTGTATTTCTTTTGTAAATATTGTAATATTTTGAAGACCCGAAGTCAAAACTGGAAGCAGGACAAATCAAGGAGTCAGTGGGAGCCATCAAGACAACTAGATGCACTTAGGTCCATCCTTGTGGTTGTTTTGTGTTTTCACCCGTGACCTAGCTTGATCTCGCTATTTGGCTCTAGCGAGATCAAACAATCATAGCCATTAGATTTACATATTACTTTGCTATTATGGTTGCTTTATTTTATATTACCCAACCTAAATATCAAACTAATTAATTAATTAAAAAAAAATTTTTTACAATCAAAATAAATAACAAGTTTTAACTTATTTTTACAACTTGTTAAATTATTAAAACAAATTGTTTGTTTTAAATGATAATCGAATAAGTTTTCAAATTCAAAATTAGTTTGAATTTCAAAACTTAAAACTTGATAATTTTTAAATTAAAATTAATTATCCTTTTAAAAGGATAACTAGATAAGTTTTCAAATTTAAAATTAGTTTAAATTTTAAAACTTAAATCTTAATAATTTAAAATTATCAACTTAAAAATCGGTTGTCTATCTCGCGATGAACCTAGTTTTAATAGGGTATTAAAATCTAGTGTCCCGAGAGCTGAAAGGGTTCGTCATTTATTATCACGAACTATATATTGTAAAACTAAATTTTACGACGCACGTATAACTTAATTATACGTTGTGTTTGACCCTATTCGGTAAACACTAAAATTGGATCCCATAGATAAAAATCAATAGTCTATGCCACCCTAAAATAAGGAACACTTGGAACATTAAGCGAAACATCAGTGTTTGGAGCCACAGCACCGCACTTGATGTGTAGTTTATTCTTCCAAGGTGCAAGGATTTTGCTGACACATCCTGCCCTTTCACAAGTAACTGTTTTAGGATGACTATTACTTTTCTCTCTTGTTACGTGCCACAGCTGTCTAGAGAGAAAAGTGGGCATAGATGAGGCTAAACGTATCAATGCATTGACAAATGTTGTCGTTGTGGCCTCATACACGAGAGTTGTGCAATTTTCACAATTGATAAACATTGTCAGTCTGCCTAATCACTTACTAATGTTGCGTGCCCTAGCTGCCTTTAGTGACTGACCAAGCCAGATTCTCATTCCTTATTTAAAATTACTGTAAATGGGTCATTAATTATAATAAGGAAACAATACATCGAAAATACTAATTAATTTATTTTGCTTATAGATGTCTTCAGAAACCAACAACTCCTTCATTCTCAAGTCTATTCTTGAGAAAGAGAAACTTGATAACACCAACTTTCTCGCATGGCACCGCAATCTGAGATTGGTTCTCAAGATGGCGAAAAAGCTCTATGTTATAGATAGCGCTGTTCCCAACGAGCCTGAAAACAATACGGCCGCAGCCCGTAGAACTTGGGAAAAATTTAAGGAGGATGCCGATGAGGTAGCCTGCCTTATGCTAGCCACCATGTCTCCTGATCTCCAGAAGAACATGGAGGACATGACTGCATTTGACATGATTGAGCAACTTAAGGGCATGTTTCAGAAACAGGCCCGACAAGAGCGCTATGATACCATGAAGCAGCTTATATCCTGCAAAATACAAGTAGGCTCGCCTGTTAGTGCCCATGTGCTTAAAATGAAAGGGTACATCGACCAAATGGCCAAACTTGGTTATCCTATGCAAGATGAAATGGCAGTAGACTTCATTTTGAACTCCTTGCCTAGTTCTTACGACCAGTTCATAATGAACTTTAATATGAATGCGTGGGTTAAGAGTGTAGCTGAACTACACGGTATGCTCAAAACTGTTGAGCAAAACATACCAGGTAAAGCCAGTCAAATGTTGATGGTCCGATCTACTGGTGTTAGGAAACCAAACCCTAAGAAAAAAACTTATAACAATAAGGGTAAAGGTAAAGTTGTTGCTGCCAAGCCTGCCACCAACAACAAACAGCTGGCTAAAAACAAAGCAACGCCCCCTCCTGAGGAGCGACACTGTTTTGAATGCAATAAGATGGGACACTGGAGACGTAACTGTCCTGACTATCTAGCCAAGCTGAAGGTGAAGAAGGCCAATGGTGAAGGCTCTTCTTCAGGTATTCTGATTTATGTTATTGAACTTTTCACTGTTTCCAGCAACACATGGGTATTTGATACTGGATGTGGTTACCACATCATTAATGTCTTGCAGGAGCCTGAAAAGTGGAAGAAACTGAAACAAGGCGACATGGAGCTCATCGTTGGTGATGGGAAAAGAGGTTTGGTTCTAGCAACTGGAACATATCATCTTTCTTGTCCATCTGGTCTTGTAATTACTTTAAATAATTGTTTGTTTGCTCCTGGTTTAACCAGAAACATTATTCCAGTTTCTTTATTGTTTGAACAAGGATTCAAGTATGTTTTTAATGATGCTGTTATTTCTGCCTACTTGAATGATATCTTTTATTTTGAGGCTAAACCTCGAAGTGGTATTTATGAGATTGATATTCAAACAAACAATAATGTATATAATCTTTCTAAACGTATCAAATCTGGAATTAACGATACATTTCTATGGCATTGTAGACTTGGCCACATAAGCAAGGCCCGTGTGAAAAGGCTTCAGTCCGAAGGGATTCTTGAATCCACAGGATATGAATCTTTTGATGAATGCGAATCTTGCTTAGCTGGCAAACTCACAAAGGATCCTTTCACCCATGTTGGTGAACGAGCTAAGGATCTGTTAGCACTTATACATTCTGATGTATGTGGTCCTTTCAGAACCATGTCTAGAAATCACAAAAGATACTTTGTTACGTTTATTGATGATTATAGTCGATACGCCTATGTCTACCTTATGAAGCATAAACATGAAACCTTTGAAAAGTTCAAAGAGTTTCAGAACGAAGTAGAAAACCAACTTGATAAGACTATCAAAGTACTTCGATCAGATCGAGGTGGAGAATACCTAAGCCAAGAGTTCATTGATCATCTAAAGGAATGTGGAATTGTTTCACAGTTCACTCCACCCGGCACACCCCAACTTAATGGCGTGAGTGAGAGGAGAAATCGAACCCTACTTAATATGGTTCGATCGATGATGTGTAGAACTAACTTACCTCACTCCTTTTGGAGTTATGCTCTTATGACCGCCGCTCGCCTTGTCAATCTGGCACCGACTAAGAAGGTAGATAAAACTCCATATGAGATATGGCATGGGTCTAAACCCAATTTGTCTTACCTTAGAGTATGGGGATGTGATGCTTATGTCACTAGCGAGTCTAATGACAAGCTAGATCCTCGAGGCGAAAAAGCTATTTTCGTTGGATACTATAATAGAAGCGGGTATTACTTTTACCATCCTGATGCAAATATGATTTCCATCAAAAGGAAGGCACATTTCCTCGAGAAAGAGTTTCTTGATCGAGGAACTGGAAGTAATATTGTGGATCTTGAAGAAATTCGAGAACCACAAACAAACGCTGAAGTAGTCGGTGCGTCTGAACAACAAGAAATTATTACTGATTCAGATATAAACACAAGCGTTCGCAGAAGTAGCAGAACTCGCAAAGAACCTGACAGATATCTTTGGAATCTAGAGGGTCCTGAGGTTCTGGTAGTAGCTGATTCTGGTGATGAACCTACTAACTACAAATCTGCTATCTCAGATCCGGAATCTGCGAAATGGCTAGATGCCATGAACGCCGAGATGCAATCCATGCGAGACAATCAAGTCTGGGACTTGGTTGAGCTACCTCCCGGTTCACGGGCTGTAGGGAGCAAGTGGCTTTTCAAGAGAAAAACCGACATGCATGGAAATGTACACACCTATAAAGCACGGCTAGTTGCGAAAGGTTTCACTCAAACTCAAGGTGTTGACTATGATGAAACTTTCTCACCCGTTGCTATGATCAAATCGATTAGGATATTGCTTGCCATAGCCGCGTACTATGATTACGAGATATGGCAAATGGATGTTAAAACCGCTTTTCTAAATGGACATCTTTCTGAAGATGTCTATATGGTTCAGCCTGATGGTTTTGTCGATCCACAATATCCAAATAAGGTGTGCAAACTGAATAAGTCTATTTATGGACTTAAACAGGCATCCCGTAGCTGGAATCTTCATTTTGATCAGAGAATCGTCGAATTCAGTTTTGTCAAAAGTGAAGATGAGCCTTGTGTTTACAAAAGGGCTAGTGGGAGCACTATATCGTTCCTCATATTGTATGTGGATGATATACTGATCATTGGAAACAATATCTCAATGCTTAACGAAGTTAAAAAATGGTTGGGAGCTTGTTTCGCAATGAAAGATCTTGGAGAAGCTGCTTACATTCTAGGAATAAAGATCTATAGGGATAGATCTAAGCGGCTTCTAGGGCTTAGTCAAAGCACATACATAGACAAAATGATGACACGCTTTAAGATGGAAAACTCCAAGAAAGGAGGTATTCCAATGACTAAAGGTACCGTGTTGAACAAATCGCAATCTCCTTCAACGGACATTGATATTAAGCGAATGGAAAATGTTCCATATGCTTCAGCGATTGGTTCCATCATGTATGCTATGCTGTGCACTAGACCTGACGTCTCGTATGCTTTGAGCATTACTAGCCGTTATCAGCAAAACCCTGGTTTTGCCCATTGGACTGCAGTTAAGAACATTCTGAAGTACTTGAGAAGGACTAAAGACATGTTTTTAATATATGGAGGAGTTGAAGAACAGCTCACTGTAAGATGTTACACTGATGCTAGTTTTCAAACTGACCGAGATGACTCTCGCTCACAATCTGGTTTTGTATTCACACTCAATGGTGGAGCCATCTCTTAGAAAAGTTCCAAGCAAAGTGTGGTGGCAGATTCTACTACTGAATCTGAATACATTGCAGCATCTGATGCTGCAAAGGAAGCTGCTTGGATGAAGAAGTTCATAGCCGATCTCGATGTGGTTCCAAGTATTCAGCAACCAATCGAGATATTTTGTGATAACACAGGTGCTATTGCTCAAGCCAAAGAGCCCAGATCTCATCATAGGGCCAAGCACATTCAGAGGAAGTTTCACTATATACGGGACATAGTGAAACAAGGAGATATCGTGATAAGAAAAATGACACAGATCAAAACCTAGCAGACCCGTTTACTAAGCCCATGACTCAGAATAAGCATGATTTACATAGAAATGCGATCGGGCTTAGATTAGCTAGTGATATGTTTTGATTTAGTATGTGGATGTACGAACTTTTAAACAGTTATACTTTTGAATTCATTTTGATCTACTGATATAGATACAATTATGAATCCTATAACTGTGTTCGATTTTAATACGTTTAATCCATGGATATTGTATTCTAAATTATCCATAGTCGGTCAGACTTGTGGGAACAATTCTGAATAAAGACTATTCTGAATTTAGACTCAAGGAGTTGACTTCTAAATTCACAGACCTCATTATGAATGACGTTGGATGTAACTCGCCACAAACCATCTTTATTATAAGATGCTTTGATATTGGTATACTCATTTAGTATCCTATGACCTGAGATGCATACTAGAACTTCCGTTTACCGAGGGTTATTCTTTGATCACTGTCAACCGCTGTCGCGTAACTGCCAGTCATAAAGGCTTTGGTTGGGAATAATTCTGAAGTTCAGTGGGAGTTGTATGTAGTCAATAAGGGATTCTGTACTCTTACATTATATGTAACAGTTAGACATCGTGGCGCCCTCGTTGCTTCAAACTGGTGAAGTGTGAGGCCTCACCCAAACTGATTGTGTGTTTGATTGGACCATTTTGAATCTAGATCGAGAATTATAATGATTAAGTCTTATATGAGAATTAATCTCAATGACTCAATTGATGTCTTTTACAGAAAGGATAAATGACTATGATTACCATAAGTTTATTGTCTTGTTATAGTAAAATGATACTAGAAGAATATGTTTGGTTAATGACTTTAAAGTGTCATACCTTGTTGGGGGCAGCCATGTGCAGCTAGAGCGCCGCTGACTGTCTACGTGGAATTTAACCGAATGCCGTCCAAGTGGGAGCTTGTTGGATTATGTACGGGTTCGGTTACGTCACGTTGCCAACCGAGCTATGACCCGTAAGAGTTACACCTTGGGCAACAAATATTAAGTCCACTTAATTTGATTAACTGGCGCTTACGAACTATATCGGGTTTTTATAATTTATAATTGTTATAAATTATTTAGTATTAATGTTTATTTAAATAAATAAATGAATAAATAAAAAAAAATCAAATCAAAGTTGCTAGTAGTGGTAGGCCAAGAGGCTCAATTATTGCTTTTTATTTTATAGTTGCTTTTGAAAAAGAAATTAATGAATTGGTGGAGCAAGTAAAGAATTATTGCTTTACATACAACTTGCAATTTGCCACTAAAACCCACAGGGATATTCAACCATATATTCCTTCTTGAAACTTGAACGATCTAGAGGTGCTCTCCTATTTTGTTCATCTTCTGCTTTGACTTTTAAAAGAGGAACTTAATGGTTTTTCCTTGATCTTCACAAAGAAGAACTGTGCTAGCTTTGATTTTCTTTCAACTTCCAAACAACCGATATATTTGATTGCAACCGTGGATCACGCCTCTTAGAGCCGCAACCACTGTGTTCCAATTTAGCGTTCGTTGATTCTAGCATTCATTTGTTGTCCCTCGGTGTCTCAAACGGCTAATTATCAACCACAAAGGTATATTATATCTCATCAGTAGGTTATTTATATTCTGTATTTGCATTGTTTGTAACCCAGATCCTGTCGGGTTCATTCTGGTATTTTATTATTACTCCGCTGCGTTAACTGTTATTAATCTGATTAATAATTATCAAAACTGTTTTTGATAAATAAACCTAAAGAAGATACCACTGAACCCAACAGAAACCACCATTCAAAATCACACCTTACCTTCTACCTCAACTCATCAAATAGCCAAACCATCTAGGAGAATATTTAAACCACCCTCATGGCTCCAAGACTGCTACACTAGTGAAGAACTATCAGATGATGAAGGTAACTATCTAAATTGTCAGTTAGCTCTTATGATGAATGAACCTATTAACTACACAGAGGCTTCGAAACACAAGGAGTTGCACACTGCAATGGTGAATGAGCTGCAGTCAATTGAAAAGAACAATACTTGGCAACTAGTCGAGCTACGCACTGGTAAAAATGTTGTGGGTGTCAAGTGGTTATTCAAAACCAAACTTGGTTCTAATGGGGAAGTTCTAAGACACAAAGCAAGACTAGTTGCTAAAGGATATTCTTAAAAGTATGGTGTGGATTCTGAAGAAACCTTTACCCTTGTAGCACGGTTTGAAACTATTCGTATTATACTAGCTGTTGTAGCTCAAATGGGGTGGAGAATACATCAACTAGATGTAAAAACATAGTTTCTAAATGGTGAACTATCAGAAGACATCTATGTTGAACAACCAGAGGGGTTCATTGTTCCTAAAAAATCACATATGGTGTACAAGCTGAAGAAAGCTTTATACGGGTTAAAGCAGTCTCTAAGGGCATGGTACGCCAATATTGACAACTACTTCATGGAAGGAGGTTATGTGAGAAGCCATAACAAACCCACTCTGTATGTCAAAAAGGGGAGTTCAGGTGATATTATTTATGTATGTTTATATGTGGATGATATTATTTACACCTCCTCTTGTTCTTTTATGTTGGAAGAATTTAAGAACAAGATGATGCAAAAGTTTGAATGTTTGATATAGGGTCACTCAAGTATTTCTTGGGTCTTGAAGTTAAGAAATCCAAGAATGGTATTTTCTTATGCCAAGAGTGATATGCTAACACTCTCCTCAACCGGTTTGGAATGAAGAATTGCAATAAGGAAGTTACTTCGATGAATAGTAATGAGAAACTTTACTTGCATGATGAAACAAATAAGGTGAATGAGGATCTGCACAGGAGGTTAGTGGGAGGACTCATATATCTAACCCACTCGCGACCAGATTTGGCTTATGCTGTGAGTCTTGTTTCGCGGTTCATGCAATAACCATGTAAGCTTCATCTTGGTGTTGCAAAAAGAATTCTAAGGTATGTGGATAGTACAACAAAATTTGGAGTATGGTACAAACATGTGGAAGGAATTAAGCTAGTGGGTTATAGCGATAGCGACTGGGACAGTTGTGTTGACGACTGAAAAAGTATTTCTGCCTACATATTTTTAATAGGGAGTGGTGTTGTTGCTTGGCGATCAAAGAAACAACATACTGTGGCTTTGTCGAGTATGGAAGCCGAGTATATTTCAGCAACTGAAGCTGCATGTGAAGCTGTTTGGATAAAGGGAATACTCGAAGATCTTGGTTTCTATCAAAAGGATCCTACTGTGATTTTTTGTGATAACAACTCTGCTATTAATCTGTCATGAAATCATGTCATGCATAGCAGGTCCAAGCACATTGAGCTCAAGCATCATTACATTCGTGAAATGGTCATGCAAAAGAAGATCAAATTGGAGCACTATAGTACACACAACCAGCTTGCTGATGTACTAACAAAGCCATTAGCAAGAGACAAAGTCATATTTCAGGCATAAGATTGGAGTCATGGAGTTTGAATCGCGGGAGGGTGATGAAGAATAATTCAACTCCATGCTAGAAGAATCGGGAGCTTCTGATGCGCACGTTTCCATGCACACGTGTTTATTGTTTTTGAAGTATTATTTGTTTGTGAATAAGTGACTAACATCTATTCTGTTGAGTACTCCTAGTCTATAGGGTTGTTCCTACTTTCTTGTTACTTTTTTTAGTATTTATAGTCATCATTGTCATTCAAATATTTCTTGATTATTATTTGTGTTTGTTGAGTTCAAAATACCATCAGATTGAACACGAAGAGATATAAATAACACAACAATTGCGTAATGCAAATGGAATATCAAACACATATACAACTAAAAATGAAAACAAATCAATTGGAGATGCATTGATGCATTTATCGATGCATTTATCCATCGATTTATCTACATAAGAACGAATAAAGCAAGCGATTCACGGAAACAAATCGTGAGCAAATGCTTACGCATTTCCAGTTATGCTATGGTGGTGGTGTCGGCGTCAGAGATAGATGCTGGTGGTGTCGGATTATGATGATGTGAAGAAGATGATGATGTGAAGAAGATGGGTGGTGGCTTGGCTTTTAATGGTAGTGGGACCCACACGTTATTATATCATATTTTTATTCATTTTAAGTTTTTAAAATAATTTTGGTATTTTCACATTTATTTAATTGAAAAACTTAACATAAGTTAGTGTTAAGTACCAATCATGTTATGGTTTAATAAACAGTTGGGACTAATAATTTATTTTTCAAAAGTTGGAACCAATACTGCAATATGTGCATACCATAGGGACCAATCGTGTAATTAACTCAAAGATTTAATTATAGTTTTTGTTATAATATGCATACAATTTTATGGCTCAACATAGTGATCTTTAGTGTTTTGGTTGTAATTAAAAAAATTTTGATAACTAATTGGATCACTGACAACCGAGTGACCCACCTAATTATTTCCGTTACTTATGTGCACGAGACCATAATCAGAAGGAAACTCACTAAAGGTGAGTGAAAACCTCTAACCAACCTAGAATATTTTTTAATCAGATATGAGACTTGAACCTATAACATTTTCTATTTTTATTAAGTTTTCTAAAGGCTGTGTGATTCTACATCTCGTTACTCATACCCGATAGTACATATATAGAGGCTGTTGATTTTTAGACTATTCTTTACCATGCAAATAGAAACGAATCACGTGAATGGTGATACCATTCTGGAATTAGAGTGGCTCGTCAAGATCTCGAGGAATGATGATCATGTCAACAAAATAGTAGAACTGACACACCTCGGATTGTAGATATACTTTCCATGTGATCAATTAGCAATGTCGGGGTTTTTCTACCTGATTATTTTCACACTAGGGTATGTAGTGTTATCAATTTTCTTCTTTGTTTTTACAACTACACATCACATAGGCACATTTGTATTTTGTTTTGTACTTTGTTACTCATAGTCTGGATGCATTCTAAACTAATAATTCTAATATGTCAACAATAATAAGCATTCAAAACAATGCAAAAATCATTCTTATGCTCACTGAGGAATTAAAATAAAAAAATAACCTATCCAAGAAAGAAACAAATTATATGAGAGACGTTGATCCTGAAAAAATTATTTCAAGAATCTTATAGTTCTAATATACCTATACAAGAACATAATCAACAAATCGACAATTGATCTCTGCAAAATGTCAAAGAAGGGAATCATTGTAGACTGGGGCACTGGCGGATCCAGAAAATTTTTTCATGGGGGGCGGAAAATTTTTAAAGGTCGGTCGACTATTAATCTATCTTTGTGTTTTACGTCAAATGTCATTACAAAAATAAAACAAAGGTACAATATACCTAAAGTTGTTCTCTACGAGGTTTCATTTTTTGAAATCTTTCCATAACAACATCTATTGAGACATTTCTAAGTAAATCTTTCTCCATAAAACAAATACAACTATCGCTTAAATTTTCATCACCCATCCGATTACGCAAATCGGACTTCACGTACTTCATTCCCGAAAAGCATGTTTCAACTGTTGCGGTTGCAACGGGTAATACGAGAGCTAGCTTCAATAAACGATATACCAATGTAAATGAAAGGTGTTTCTTTGTTTGAACCATTAAGTGCACAAGACTTGATAAACCATCCAAGTTGGCAAATCGACTATCCGCTTTTAAATTGTCAATATAGATCTCTAGTTCAACCGGAAGTCTTCTTTTATCTTTTTCATCGAAATCATTCGGGTACAACTCGGATAATCTTAGTATTTTTGAAACGTCAAACCCACCAAAATTATCACACGGACTCAAACTACTCAAACAAACAAGTTGGATGTTACCTCGTTAAAACGATTCCCAAACTCTTGTATTTGCATATCTAAAACCGCATTGAAGCAATCGTACTCAAAATAATAGCGATATGTGATATTTGTCTTTTGTCTTGGCTTCTTTGGGTTAATGTACTCATCATCCATGTTTATCACTTCAAGTTCATATTTTTCACAAAAAGAGTTAACATTGTCAAATAACTCATTGAAATCCTTCATTCTAATTTCTCAAGTTGACGTTTGGTAGAAGAAACCAATGAAACCGCATTCAACAAATCTTGCTCTTTTCTTTGAAGACTTTGAGACAACGTGTTTGAGATATCTAGAATATGCGTCATCAAGTGTAAGTAGAAGACAAAGTTATATTTTTTCATTTCCGATTGAAGTCCCTCCGCTTGTTTGACACTTGCAAGATTGACGCCTGTTTCTTCAACATATTTAAGGACTTCCATAACCAATGGATATAAAGTAATCAAATGAGAAAGAGATTTATAATGAGAATTCCAACGTGTATCCCCGGGCCTTGAAAGTGACATTTCTTGATTTAACCCACTTCCGGTAATAAGGTTATCTTCCAAGTTCTTTTTTTGACTTTTGCGAAGCTTATCTTGTCGTTTGCAAGATGCACTAATGACATTTGTTAGACACCCAACCATTTCAAAAAGTTTCCAAACACTTGTATGTTTATGCGCAACCCCAACAACAACAAGTTGTAGTTGATGAGCAAAACAATGTACATAGAATGCGGAAACTTTTTCTTTTAAAATTAATGCTCTTAGTCCGTTAAACTCCCCGACATATTACTTGCACCATCATAACCTTGGCCTCTAATATTAGCCAAACTTAATCCATTTCGAGCAAATAAATCATCAATAGCGGATTTAAGCGTCAATGCGGATGCCTCCATCACATGAACAAGTCCAATAAACCGTTCCTTAACTACCCCATACTTATTCACATATCGAATAACAACGGCCATTTGTTCCTTTTTGGAAATATCACTTGATTCATCAACTAATAAAGAGAAAACTTCACCATCAAGATCTTCAAAAATTGGGTTTCGAAGGGGGGGCGATTACAAAATTTTACAGGGGGCGGATACAAAAACAAACGTATAATAACATAAAATAAAAAAAAATTAGGGTGGGCGGCCGCCCCCCCCTCCCATGGGGGTAGGTCCGCCCCTGGACTGGGGTGACATTCACAACGGTTGTTACACTAAAAGAAATGAAATTAAATAACGCTTGGATTTAAGAATTCTTTGAATCTAGTGTAATTGGAAAATCTTTAGTGATTTATGATGTGGAAACAAGATTATTGTGTTTTATGGGGAGTTCATAATTTAGAGTTATGAGCTTTCGGTTTTCTAGCATGGAGTTCGCACTTAGAGAGTGAACTACGAATTTATAAGGACGAAAGCATTAAAGGCAATTGTTCAAATACTAAATCGTTTCCTTTTAACAATAAATGTACGTACAATATGTTCATTATCTATAAAAAAAATAAGATCATATATATGATAAAACATCAACATATCATGTAAGATTTATTTATGAAATAAAAATAAACATATTATTATGTAATTTAAGTAGATGCTAATAGAAATCTGTAGCAAGCATTCCTCCACAAGGTTCAAATGGAGATCTTGGTCCTTCTGGCTTCACTTAAGAAATCAATAATGATGTTCCTCGTTGATGGCCTATATCGAGGGTTCTTATGCACGCAAGAAGATGCAATCTCAAAAAGTAATTCCACTTGTTCCACAATTTGTTTCGCATGAGGAAGAAGACATTGGTCTGGAATTTCAGTGAAACATATAAAGTCCCTATGAAAATTATTCCTGCACCAACAGTAGGTTTGGTTGTTATCTTATGTTGCATCAGTATATGTAGTTTGTTCAGAAATTAAACCTATGATCTCACCAACTTTATGTTGATTATTTTGAGTATGATTTTTTTAGAAAATCATCATGTCTAACATCATTATATTCTCTTTTGATGTGTATAACGGCTGGAGGAAAATTATAGGGAAAGTCTATGTGAACCTAACTGTTAATCTATACGATTTCAGTGTATCGATGAACGCTCACTTCCATCGTCTGTGAATATGTAGCAGTTAGATCATATGTTTTGTAATATGGTTATGTTAAATTTTTTCTACTAACATTATGATGTAACCCTAACCTATTATTATCTATTATTATGTGATATGTTATGTTATGTTTCATTGTGTTGATTGTTTAATTTTCCGGTCAATGCGTTCTGAACAAGCTAGTCACATCCAAAGCATTTCATTCTTCCATCGGGATGTGACATTTTAAAATTAAAAAAACAAGAACATATATTGTTAAACAAGTATTGATAGTTTACCTTTTTATTTTTTTTATTTTGCAGGTATTGATAGTTTACAAGATTCCTATGTTGTATCCATATTAAAAGTAATTAAATACACGACTACCTCAGGTATAACCTATAAACATAAAGAACTCCTAATGAAAATATAGTTTTCTTTATAGCATCAGATCCTTCACTACAAGAAACCTTATTATTAGTGGCGCCACTTTTAGTGGCGACAGAAGCTTTTAGCGGCGACACTTCTCAAAAAAATTGTGGACGTCGATCAACTGCAGATCTGATGGCTAAAAATTAAACCGTACAAAAAGCATTAGCGGCGACGCCTTTAGCGGCGACGCGTCGCCGCTAATGCTCTTTTCACCTAATAGCAGATCGCGGCAATAAGGGCGCCATTTCATTGTCTCCCTCCACGATTTTCACCTCCCAATCCTGTGCACCTTCGTCGCCGACCCCCCCCCCACTCGCCGGCCGACCACCCCGACCTCTCCGGCGTCGGCATTTGCTCCCGTCGGCCCCCTCTCCATCGACCGACAATTTGCACATTGGCTCCACGATTTCACCTCCAACCGCCTGCACCTTCGTCGCCGACCCGCCACCACTCGCCGGCCGACCACCCCGACCTCGTCGGCGTCGACATTTCCTCCCGGCCTGCTCTCCGATCTCATCCCCGCCGATCTGCTCTCAGTCGATCTGCTCCCGTCGACAATTTGCACCTTGCTCTCGGTCGATCTGCTACTATCCATCGCTGACCACCCTTCACCGGCCCCCTTCAGCTGCTGCCTCGCGATCGTCGCCGCTGTTGCTACTTCTGTCGCCGCTAGATCTGTTTTTGAAGGTAATTTTTTGGTTTTATTTTCTTATATTTTGTTTATTTGTCTCAATTTTGGCTGGATTTCATGTGAAATTTAGGATAGTGAATTGAATGTAGTTTGATTTTATATGAAATTTAGTTGTATTTACTCTAATTAAGGTTTGGGAGAAGTAAGGAGAGGTGTTATAACTTGTAAAGTGTAAATCCAAACTAAAAGTATTTTTGTAAACATCTATAGTTGTGTTACTTGTGTACATTAACTGTAATTATTTGATTTAAACATGAATTGTTATTAGGAAAAAAACGGATTGAAAGTATGGAAGTTAATTAATTATAAGTATATCTTTTCTTTTAATGATTATATCATTTTATTTATTTTTTAATAATAAATAAATGAATAATTTAAATCCTTGTTAAACTGTCTTAAATACATACACATACACACACATATGCTTTCACAATAGATGAATAGAAGGCATTCCATGTTTGGTTCATTCAATTTCTAAAATCCAATAACTATCCATATGCTAACCAATATATATTCTTTGTTTTATGTGGTGATTATACGTTCTATCTTTTATTTACTTTGTTAGATATGTTATTTAGTATAATATCCATAGCAACAAAGTTCAAGGACAAGTTACAATTTTATATATTTATGTTTCAGTTTTGTCTTAAAACTCGTGTCTTTCTAGACACCAAGACACCCCTTTTGAGAGCTCTGCTTTACAATATTTATGGTATAGAATATTCAGGGTTTCAATCGAATATTATTCAGATTATTGAGGTTATTTTGAATCAGGTTATCAAATTTGAAAACTTTAAAACTAAATACCAACTCAAATAGAATTAGAATATATAGATTTACTAATATATAGTTGTATTTATTTAAAACTTTAAAACCTAGGGTTTGGGAGATGTAGACTTACTAATATATTTATTAGTTATTTAACAGCTAATGCATAAAAATTTAAAAGACGATATTGAGATTTGGTCTTTGATTTTCAAAATAAATTTGGGTATTTTGCAATATAGTTGGTTAAAAATTAGTTGTTTAGTTGATTAATAATTAATTGATTTATACATGGTTAGTCGGTTAATTGGTAGGAAATATATATGTGTCATTTGGTATTGTTACAATTGGTAGGAAATATGAAAGCAATTTGTGAAAAATAACATAAGTTTATTAGTAACCTATTAAAGAATGGTGTGTTTGTGACTTTTGTGCATTTGTGTTTCGATGCCAAGTTTTAGGTTTTTGTGATACACTATATCTTTTTAATTTTATATTTCATGGCATGATCCAAGTGCATTAAAGAATATACAGAGGTGGTATTTTTTGGCGTATTTGCTTAATATTCATGTAGTTTGGTAGCATGTATGTATATATGCACATACATGTTTGTGTTTGTATGTGTGCTTGTGTATGTATGTATGTATGTTTGTATGTAGCATGTAGCATGTATGTACATATGCATCATGGTTGTCGATAAAAGTGTACAGCCTACCCTTGTAAATTCTCTATATTATATTTCAGTTGCATCATGGTTGTCGATAAAAGTTGGCTTAACAATCCAAATCGAAGCTCAGAGGAGTATAATAATGGACTCAGCTCTTTTCTTGAGATGTGCAAGAGTCTGGTCGACAATAGAGGTTATGTTTTTTGTCCGTGTACTAAATGTCGGAATTCGGTCATGCTATCTTTGGTAAAAGTGAAGTATCATTTGTACGCGTGGGGTTTCCAGCGTAGTTATTCGGACTGGATTTATCATCATGAACCCTCAATTTCTCAAGTTGTAGTACAAGATGATGTTACGTGTACTAATGATATGGCTGGCGTTATTGAAGATCTTATGGAAGTGAATACCAACCTTAACAAAGAGAACCCTTGTACAGAGAGTGAAGGTGTCACTGATGATTTTGAAAACTTGTTACATGAAGTCCAATCAGAATTATATCCCGGTTGTACTAAGTTTTCTTCCCTTGACTTTTTAGCAAAACTTATGCATATCAAGGTGAAAAACAAATGGACTAATAGTTCATTTGATGAGCTCCTTAAGTTGTTGCAATCTTCATATCCAGAAGGCAACAAGATCCCCCCTTCGCATTATGTTGTCAAAAAGACACTAAAGAAGATTGGTTTAGGGTATGAGTCGATACACGTGTGCAAAAATGATTGTGCTCTCTTCTGGAACGACCACAAGTTGTTACAGAATTGTCCTGTTTGTAAGGAGAGTCGATGGATTGATACAAACACAAAGGGTAAGAAAGTAGCTCACAAGGTTTTACGATACTTTCCTTTGACCCCCCGCCTACGACGTTTGTATTGTTCAAGGCACACGGCAAAGGATATGATATGGCACAGTACTGGACGATCAGAAGAAGGTACGATGCGTCATCCTGTTGATGGATCTTCATGGAAAGAATTTGATAAAAAATGCTTTAACTTCGCGAAGGAACCCCGAAATGTTCGCCTAGGGCTTGCAGCTGATGGTTTTAATCCATTTGGTAACATGAGTTCAGCTCATAGCACGTGGCCGGTTGTACTCACCACATACAATTTGCCTCCATGGTTATGCATGAAAGAGTCCTCATTCATGTTAACTTTATTGATTCCTGGCCCTAAATCACCTGGGAAGGATATGGACGTTTTTCTTAGACCGTTGGTGGATGAGCTTAACGAATTATGGCATACAGGCATACGTACTAAAGACGCGGCAACAAACACATTCTTCACGATGAAGGCGGTGTTGTTATGGACTATAAACGACTTTCCAGCCCGTAGTAGTCTATCAGGTTGGAGCGGACATGGATACAAAGCATGCCCGACTTGCAACGAAGACACTCCTTCAACACGCGTAACAAATAAAGTTGTATATGTTGGTCATCGTCGGTTCTTAGATGCTAACCATCCATGGAGAACAAATTTGGAATTTAATGGACAACCAGATACAAGAGCACCTCCTAAACAATTTAGTGATGCTGATGTACAGGCTCAACTCGATCGTTTACTCCCTCGTCTACCGGGCAAGCATCCTAGTTTTGGAGGTGTTATGAGAAAGCGAGAGGAGTTTGAGTTAAACTGGTCTAAACGAAGCATATTTTTTGAACTTAAGTATTGGTCTTCTTTGCAGCTTAAGCACAATTTAGATGTGATGCATATTGAGCGAAATGTGTGCGATAGTTTGCTCGGTACTCTTTTAATGAATGATAAAACAAAAGACACGTCAAACGCACGTGTTGACTTGGAAAAGCTAAACATTCGAAAGACGTTGTGGTTGAAAAAAAATGCTAATGGCAAGTTATGTAAGCCGCACCCAAAATACTCATTCCAAGTCAATGATCGAAAGCTTTTCTGTGAGTTTATTAAAAATGTTAAATTGCCAGATGGGTTCGGATCTAATATTAGCAAGAGAGTGACAGATAATTATACAAACATTACTGGGTTGAAATCTCATGACTGTCATATTCTAATGCAATGTTTGATGCCAATTGGGGTTAGAGGATTTTTGGCAAGGGATGTATATACACCAATAATCGATCTTTGTATGTTTTTTAAGCAACTTTGTTCTAGAACATTATTGGTTGAAGATATGAAGAAAGCAAAACTTGCCATTCTGACAATCTTATGTCAGTTAGAGTTGATATATCCTCCTGCTTTTTTTGACATCATGGTTCATTTGGTTTTGCACTTACCTGATGAAGCGATTCTTGGAGGTCCAGTGTGTATGAGATGGATGTATCCATTTGAAAGATATATGAAAAAACTTAAAAATTATGTAAGAAACAAGGCAAAGCTAGAAGGTTGTATAGCCGAAGGCTATATTGCGGAAGAAGCTCTATCATTTTGTTCGAGGTACCTTCGAGATGTTGAAACTCAGTTCAATCGCCCCGACAGAAACGAGGATGTTGTTGTCGAAAAAAGAAAGTTGTGGGTGTTTGAGTCTCTTTGTCGTCCGGCTAGTGCCTTGAAGATCAAACATCTTTCTGTAAGCGAAAAATTAAAATTGGAATGGTTTCTCCTCGATAGCATCGAAGAAATTAGGAACTACATGAAGTAAGTGTTACTATCATTAACTTTGCATAATATATTTGTTAAGTATTTATTTTTTCCTTACTTGTATATTTTTATTATCAATGTAGTGAATTCAAATCTGAAAAGCCCCATGATGATGTTCAAACTAATTTTCCTATGTGGTTTCTTGAGAAGGTAATACATATATAGTTGTCAGTTAGTTATACATATCTATATAACATGTGTATAACTATATATTTCTAACTATATTAGGTCTATTCGATGAAAAAACAAAATTCTCCAGAATTTCACTCAGAGTTGTATTCTATTTCCATGGGTGCGAGTATAAATGTCTTTACTTACACCGCGTGTATAGTAAACGGTGTTAGGTTTATGGTACTTGACCGTGATGCACGGCGTACAACACAAAACTCTGGTGTGTTAGTGGAAGGAGAAAATGGTGAGAAGTATTATGGTCAATTAGAAGAGATTATTGAGATGCATTATCCAAATGGTTATTCAACTGTCCTATTTCGGTGCAAGTGGTACGATACTCGAAGGGGTGTTAGATTTGAAAATAATATCACAAGTATCAACACTGATCAAGAATGGGACAAAGAAGATCAACTCATATTTGCTTCGCAGGCCAAACAAGTGTTCTACATCCAAGAACCTTCTCGAGGAAACCAAAACAATAACAACAAATGGGTCGTCGAGCAAGTTAGTCATCGAAAAATATGGGATCTACCGTTGAACGAGAATGTACAAACAGTTGACGAGAATGTTCAAAATGTTGACCATGACTTACCCGAAGATCTTGACGTTGTCCATAACCTCTGGTATAAGATTGTTCATCGACTTTAGGCAATACTTGCCAAGCAGTTCTGCTTCCCAGGGTGAGCCCGCTGAAGTGTCCGAGGATGAGACCGATGAATTGTCTAAGGGCGAGCATGATGAAGTGTCCGAGGACGAATCGGATTATTATACTGAGGGGTTTGAGAGTGATACTGAAGTATCTGAGGGAGAGATATGTGAGGGGTCTGATTAAAAGTAGGTTGGAAAACTGTATTCATATTGTATTTGTATTTATATTTTAAAGTAGGTTGTAAAAATGTATTCACGTTATATTTTTGACTTCCATATCTTATAACATTTCAGTACATGATGGCCGATGTGATGGGCCATGGAGGAGATGGTTCTGGACAGGACCCCCCACCACCTGGCGGCTTTGGATCTGGGCATGGACACTACGAGGAGGGTTGTAAGTCTTAGTATAAACTATTTATAAATCCTGTGACAGATAATTATTTATTGTGAATGATAATTTTTGATTGATTTTGCAGCACCACCTCGTAGGAAAACTCGTGGAATTGCAAAAAACTATCGCCTAGAATCTGAGGTCTTGGAAGGAGGGCGTTTAAGTTTGCAATTTGACAGGCAAGCGACTTTTACCCCGGTTGGACACAAGAAAGATTTGTTTAGCCGGGAAGTGGGGTTATACATGTGGCGGAACATCGCATTTGATAAAGGTAGTTGGAGAGAGGTTTCAGAAGCTCAACAGAATGCATTATACGAGCACCTCGCGATATATGATTTATTTAAGTTTATCTTATGTCGAGATCTTTGTTTTTTACTTGACTAACTTTTTTTGTTTATTTTTTTTAGAAATCATTCTATCTAGAGCAGATTGATCGGGACGTTGATCGATCTAAGTTAAAGTTGGGAATTTATTCAATATACATGAAGCGATACAGAGATCGCAAGGCAGATGCAAAAAGGCGTTTTCGAGAGTTTGGAGGGGATGTCGAGAGAGCTCTAGCCAATGTTCCTGAATGGATGACTCCAGCTAATTGGGAGAGTGCCATTAGACATTTCATGTCAGAGAAGCATCAAAAACAGTCACTCGTTAACCAAGCAAATCGTCAACTTCAAAAATACCCAAACCGAGGGGGGACATCGTCTTATAGCAGCACAACTTATAAAAAAGTAATGTTTGGTTTATATATTATATATATATATATATATATATCTTATACGTACTAGTTGTAATAAAAATAATATTTAATGTTAAACAGGCTCAAAGTCACCTACAGACGTTCATTGATGCTCATACAGCTAAAGATGGAACGATTGATAGCGCAGTAACTGAAACAATTGTTAGTAACTATTTAAATTTAATTTTTTGTTACTTGCATATATAATTCACCTTTTGTAAACTACAGCGGCGATTAGAGGATGAGTTGGCTGCCCAAACTGAAGGAGATAATCAAGTGAATGCGTTTGAAAACGTACTCGGTAGTAGGCGCGGATGGATCCGAGGGATTGGGTTCAAACCTTCTTCAAAAGCCCCGGTTACCCATGAAAAGTCTCAACCGCAGCCAACGGTCGCATTCACACGGGTAACAATAACATTTCTTTATAATGACCTTAAATTTATATATATGTTATTAGTTTGGTAAATGTTATTAGTTTGACCCGTTTGACCCGTTTGATGATTGTAGTAGGTTATTTATATAGATAACGATTAAGATTAATAATATTTTATAGGATGAAGATTCCTGTTAGGAACACAAAATATATAGAGATTAGAAGTAACTTTATGCTTTTGAAGGTTTAATGTAGTAACATGATGATTTCATGGTTTGATGAATCTTCTTTATGGGTCAAATGGGTTGAAATTACATAATGCATATAGTTTCACCCGGGTAGCTTGTTGTTTTTTAAAAGTACTTAACTTACTGTTTTTTAGTGGAATGGGTCAAATAGGTCAAATGGAATATCATCTTGTTTTTTAGATTATTTTTTACTGTTTTTTAGTGGAATGGGTCAAATGGAATTTCATGCTTTTCATGGGTTGATGAATCTTCTCTGTGGGTCAAATGGATTGAAATTACTAATGAATATGGTTACATCCGGGTAGATTCTTGTGTTTTTTATTGTTCTTTAAGTAGAATGGGTCAAATGGGCAAATGTAATTTGATTCTTTTCATGGCTTGATAAATCTTCTCTGCGGGTTAAATGGGTCAAATAAAATTAGAGTGAAATTAGAATGTGAACTTACTATTTTTAGTGGAATTTGATGAGTCAAATGGAATTAGAGTGGAATTAGAGTACAATTATCTAGATGCACTTTAACCAAGTTGACCTTACTAATGCTTGTTTCTAAAAATTGATGTGTCATGTACATATTTAAAATTTGATATGGGTCAAATGGAATTAGAGTGAAAATAGGAGTATACATGACCTATATGCGCTTTAACCATGACCTTACTGTTTTTTTATAATTTGATATGCCATGTGCACTTTTAGAATTAGATATGTGTTACATGAAATTTTAGTGGAAATACTTTAACATTGACTTCAAATGCACATGGCTTCACAAGTAATATTTATTGACTTCTTAAGACTTAAATGCACATGGCTGCTTGTGTATGACTTCTTAAGACTTAAATGCACATGGCTGCTTGATAGAAGGAAAGCACATGGCAAGTTAAAATTTGACCCGTTTGATCTTAAAATATAAAATGAGACAAAATAGACATTAATATATATGTTATTAGTTTGGTAAATGTTATTACACGGGTAAATGTTATTAGTTTGACCTTAAACATGATTTTTATTGTAGGAACAAATTGATGCTTTGTTTCAAGACCCATATTTTAGAGAACAACTTCAAAATTACGGGCAACATAAACAAGTTAGTGATGAGGACGGTGAAGACGATGAAGATGATGAAATGATGAAGCTTAATTGATGGATGTTGACTTAATTTAGAATGTAATATTGTAATGTACGTATGAATGGATGTTGATTAGCGGCGACTTGGTTTAGTTTTTAACGAATTGAATGATGGATGTTGACTGTACTGTATGAATGTATGCAGGTTGTTATGTAATATTGCAGGTTGTTATGTAAAAATTTGTATTGGAAAATATGGAAAAACTGAAAAATGCAGCAAGAAGCTGTAAAACCTGCACAGGGGTTTTAGCGGCGACTAAAGGCATTAGGGGCGACAGTATTTCTTCATTTTTGAGGCCTTTAGGGGCGACTCAATAGCGGCGACGGAGAGGAATTAGCGGCGACACATTAGCGGCGACACATTAGCGGCGAAAGTTTGACCATTAGCGACGTTTTATTACCGGCGACTTTTTAGCGGCGACGGGGCAATAGCGGCGACATATTGGGTCTTTAGCGGCGACATATTGGGTCTTTAGCGGCGACTTTAGTCGCCCCTAAAGACCTGTCTTCTTGTAGTGTAATTCATGTTATAATTTGTGAAATCAGTTGATAATTTTACTACCTTAAGCAACTTTGAGATGTTACCCAACCTATATATGTATATATATATATATATAGGTTGGGTAACATCTCGAAGTGGCTTAAGATAGTAAAATTATCAACTGATTTCACATATTATAACATGAAGGAGCTAAGATCGTACCACAACCCCTTAGGAGGAAACCCATTACTAAGAAAACTCTATAGCTTAACTCTAAGCATTTTGCTCAAATTGAGAATTGAACCCATGTGCAGGGACTGAAGCAAGAGGCTCGGGAAATCAAATCAAGATGAAGATGATCAAGTCACGCGAAAAGCTCAACCTGCCACGTGAGAAGTACATCTTGTGCTAGAACTACACGAGAAAATTTGTGTTTAGTATAGATAGTTAGTTTTCATTCTAATTAGAAAGCATGTGTCAATTTCCTAATTTCACACTTACTATAATTGAATCAAAATCAAAGAGTAATATACTTTGAAGTTATTTACATTCTTGTTATATGTGTTTGATCCTACTTCATTTTATTCCGTGAGCAATTACCTTCCGCATTCTCCTCACGAGGTCGATCTTTGTTATTGTAATGATCCTTACAATTGGTATTAGAGCGTTGTTGCTCCAGGTCGATTGTTTTTGAAGATTGAAGTAGAGTTTGAAGAGTTCTTGAAGTTTGATTCAATTGTTACTTGGAGATAGACTTGATTGTTACTGATTTGAATCCATTTTGAAGAAAATGAAGCTGTTTTGTACATTCATGAGTGAAATGATGGTGTTATTGGGCTTAAACAAGCTTATTTGAATCAATTAGAGACAATTAAGATCAAATTTGATCTTAATTCACTAATCGAACACATGATTAATCTGAATCTAATTAGTTTGGTGTAAAATTGAACATGAAACTCTTCGAAATGGAGGGATTGAAACATGAGAAAAGTTGGTAAGACTATGCGAAAAGTTATCTTTCATGCAAAAAAGAAGAGATTTCGCATGAATCAATTAAAAGTTTATTACAAAAAGATTTCTTTCACCCGATACCTTGAACATTTCGCAAGATTTAGTTACATAACTTACCGCGTAAAAAGTTGAAACATTTCGCGCGAAAACTGTAAGTTTTGAAGAAATTTTCTTATTTTTCAAGAAAGTGCAACGGCTAATCTGAAGCACATCACTGCCACTTTGAATTTCAACATTGAGATTGGTACTAGTTCGAAGCCACCTCGTCTGATCAATGAAGAAGATTACCTTGATTCGGCTTATCGGTTTGAGAACCATGTTATTTACACTAAACCCAGGATGATGCGATCTATCAAGCAAGGTCCATACATACCTGTGTACAAGAATGAGAAGGATGAATTGGTTCCTAAACTTGAACATTTGTGGAACGAGGATGATCTTAAGAGAATGTAGCTCAATGATAAAGCCTATGTTGCTATAACAATGGCACTTACCACTGAGATAACATAAAAGTTTAAAGATTACACGACAAAAGATTTATGGGATGCAATGGAAGAGCAGATTATGGGCAACAAAGACATGAGAAAGAGCAGGAAAAATATGCTTCACCAAGAGTTCAATATGTTCAATCATATTCTTGGTGAGACTTTAGAGGTTCAGATGCCAAGATTTTTGAAGCTGATCACAAAGATGAGTGTAGGAATCACTTTAGAGAATATAGCAGTAAACAAAATACTATTAATTTCTCTACCTTATAGTTGGAATAACAACTATATTACCATCAAAAGGACCAAGGATCTCTTTACCTTTTCTTTAAGTGATCTCATCTCTACTATAAAATCCTATGATATGGATGATAAACAAAGAGTTGCAAATTACATCAATACTATGTGAGTTGAGGCATAAGCTTTCTATGCAAAAATGGCTAGTAATCCTAATTATCATGTTAGTTATTTGCAGCTTTTCCAGCAATAACAATCAGCTTCTACTGCTCATTTAAATGTGAAAGATCAAGCCTTACCATAATCTTTGCCCCATTATCAAACTCCATAGCCAAATCCTTATGTCCAATCTCATATCCCTTCTCAAACTCAAACCTACTCACCAATTCAAAATACTCAATCCACACAACAAGCCTTTGTTGAAAACTCACAACCTAATAAGCAAACGATACAAATAGCTGAAGAGCGTCTAACTCTGTTTACAACCTTTATGAACAGCTATGAAGCTTTCTCGACTAGAAGACTCAATACAACTTGACTTACAACAAGTTAACCCCGATGATGTTGAAAAAATAATATTAAATTCACAATTCTATGTGTTTTTAGATGTTGGTTGTAGTCACCTTAAATTTTATACTATGAATATTCTTATAATATAAATGTTGTTTTTAACAAATAAATGTACGTACAATATGTTCATCAAGGTTTATTTATGAAATGAAAATAAACATATTATTATGTTATTTAAGTAGATGCTAATAGAAATCTGTAGCAAGCATTCCTCCTCAAGGTTCACATGGAGATCTTGGTCCCTCTGGCTCCACCAAGAAATCAATAGCAACGTTCCTCATTGATGGCCTAGATTGAAGGTTCTTATGCACACAAGAGGATGCTACCTCAACGAGTAATTCCACTTGTTCGGCAATTTGTTTCATAGGAGGAGGAAGACGTTGGTCTAGAATTTCAGTGAAACATATGCTTTTCATCTCTTGTAATGATCTTAGGAGATCTCCAGGATGCTTGCCCATTATAACTTCTAGAGTTAGTACCCCAAAGCTGTAAACATCACACTTCTCATTCACTTCCATCATGTATGCAAGTTCTGTAAAAAAGGGAAAACTCAAGTCGATCAACATCTTAATTGTAAATACATTTATTGCAAGAGTAATCTATACCTGGAGCAACGTAACCAAAGGTTCCAGCAAAAGATGTCCAGTTCGAGGAGTCTGGCTTTAATAGCCTAGCAGTACCGAAGTCAGATACATGAGCAATCCAATCAGAATCGAGTAAAACATTGTTGCTTAACAAGTCCCTATGGATGATTGGTTGTGAACAATCATGGTGCATATAGGATAAGGCCTTTGCAATACCTTCAACAACCATTACTCTTTTATTCCAATCGAATTCAATAGCTTGTTTAATGTGATTCAATACCATCCTTAAGCTTCTTCCTGACAAGTACTCATATACCAAAAATGAGTGACGTGAATGTGAACAAAATCCATAGAGTTTAATAATGTTTTGATGACGTATTTCTGTCAATGCACGGATCTCATTCTCAAAACTCTTGAGATTTCGCATCTCATCATCTTCCGTTGCATGAATCTTTTTCACTGCATAAACTTCCGTTGGCAATTTTGCTTTATAAACAATTCCGTATCCACCAACCCCAATAATATGCTTCGAGTCAAAGTCCTCTAAGGCTTTAATGATTCTCTCATACACCAATTTCCCATCATAGCTCCAAATGGTAAAAGGTTTTGCTTCTGTCTGTTGTTGCCTTAAGGTTACACTAGGCTTTCTTTTACATAGATAATAGAATATGACAACAATAAAAAGCACAAGCAACACGGATCCTAATGTGGGAAGTACAATCAACAAACGAACGAAACTGTTATAATACAATCGGTAATCAAGCAAAGATCGATAAAGAGAAGAAGAAACTAAAGAGAGGAGGAGATATTCTCAATTCATCGATGCCTTTTTGATTCATTCTTTCTGTTTAAGTACAATCACAACTAACTAAAGACACCCTATACTATTCAATTATTACAAACTAATCCTTCTACTATTTGATACCTAACATTACTCCTCCCTCAAAAGATTTTGTCCCCAAAAATCAGGAAAAAAGAATTCTAATCAAAATCAACATAATGGTAACATCCAAGTGAAACCCAATTTATGCAGCAGTTAAGCATTCTTTAGCGCACAATTTGAACCGTTGTTAGTATGGACTTTAGCACCAACCAACTGCATTAGAGAAAAAAAATATGATTGCAGTAGGCTACACCCTTGTAGCTCCTTGTAACTACAAACCCATTGCGTTATGTTACACCCTTGTAGCTCCTTGTAACTACAAACCTAGTATATTCCAACACCTTGGGTTCATCGAGTGATCTTGCCTTTTAAGTCACCTTGCAGCTTTGAAACTAATTTTGAGCCACTACCATTTGGATTTCCATTTGTGCCACAAGTGCCCCATTGTATTTTGAATACTAATTTCATACCCATCCCAAATCATAATGGAAATCAATTGTTTATATTTCCACTTGATTAAACATCTCTTTGCAAATTCTTTTATGAATTTACACATCAATTTGTTAAGTTCTCCACTCTCATGAACTCCACTTGAATCAAAGTGTCTCGTACATATATCCATCCAATTCAATTCTTTATTCTTTTTTGAACCACATTCCTTTGTTGAATTCATTTCTACTTTTTCTTGATCCATGTATGACATAAGCTGAAATACAGGCACAAATTCCTTCTTCCCTGTTGCTTGATCAACCCTTTCAAATTTATCTTTCATATCTTGATTAAATGAAACAATTTCCTTTTGAAACATGTTGTTTTGAATTATCTGAACCAGTTCATGTTCAAATGTGACATTTTGACTTAAAGAACCCATTTCATGCTCATTGTCTTTTGAATAGTCACTATCACATGTATCTTGACAAATGGTTTCTTGAATTGCAACCCTATTTGCAGATTCATCAATGGTTTGATACTCATTTTCACTAAATTTTCATCATGATTCGCACTAAAAAAGTGATCTACCTCCTTGAGTTCTTTATTGTCACATAAAATGGTAAGAAAATTATCTTGTTTCTTTGCCCCTTCATAAGCTTCTTGGAGTGTTTTTTGTCTCAAGAACTTAACCCAACCCCTAATTTCAGATTTGAGACCCCCCACGAATAAGTTCGTAGCATAATACTCACTTAGAATTACTTTCTTAAGGAGAAGATCAAATGAATTACAGTAATCTTGAAATGAACCTGTCTGTTGGAAGTTCTTGATTTTTTCCATAGATGATGCAGTGTTTAGAACTCCTGTTTCTTGATATTTGGTTTTGAATAAGCTAGGACTTTGTTTTCCCCATTTCGGTGATCCCATCCATTCATCATAACTTCTTAACCCCCTCCAAAGTTCATAATTGGTTGGTGGTTTTGAATAATCTGGTTTGTAACCACAAAATTGACCCCTACCTTCAAATTGCAACCCCCCACAAGAACACCTACTTGTTCCACACATGTGCACCCAGTTCTCCCATATCAAACCCCCATATGAACACAAGAACACCATTGTTATACTACTGTAGTTCTACTGTAGAAATTGCTTGCTGAAATCCTCCAAAAGAACTTGATCGAACTATTGCCCTAATTCGATTTTTACTGCCTGTAGAAGTTGTTTGCTGAAATTCCTCAAGAACATCTTATTCTTTCCTTCGATTGTTGATGTCAGTAACCTTTGTTGCCCTAATCTTAACCCACAGTCAAAAGGATGTACTGCTCTGATACCATTGTTATGATACAATCGGTAATCAAGCAAAGATCGATAAAGAGAAGAAGAAACTAAAGAGAGGAGGAGATATTCTCAATTCATCGATGCCTTTTTGATTCATTCTTTCTGTTTAAGTACAACCACAACTAACTAAAGACACCCTATACTATTCAATTATTACAAACTAATCCTTTTACTATTTGATACCTAACATTTTCTACTATTTGATACCTAACAGAAACCTTCTTTTTATTACCTTGATTTCGTAGTTGGATGGCACAATCTAACCCTGTGTTATTTCCACATAACCCCTTGTTATGCTCAAGTTCCTCCTTTGGAGCTTCTTCAAATGCTCGCATCTTTGGAAGTGGGCCCTCTAGCTGATTGAAAGATACATCAACTATGGTTAAACTTAACATTTCTACGAAAGTTGAAGGAATAGAGCCTATAAGGTTATTGTGAGAGAAGTTTAATGTTTGTACAACCGTTAAAGCACCAAACTATGGTGGTATACTCCCCGTCAACTTATTGTGGGAGAGGTCAAGGGGTTCTAACTTTTCCAACTTAGATATAGGTATAAGAATAGTTCCATCAAATTTGTTATTACTTAAGTTTAAGATCCTTAACTTTATGCATTCTCCTAAAATTTCATTAATTGAACCGGTAAGAAAATTTTGTGCTAAGTTAAGCTCTTCTCAGTTGTGTAGATTTCGCAATGTTGATGGAATTTTACCTGACATCATATTGTTGTCTAGGTTCAAGTTCACTATCGAGCTTAATCTTTTAAAACTTGCTGGTATTTCACCAGCCAAATGATTTGATGAAAGATTAAGCCGGACTAATTTTGTTGCTCCCCCTAACTTTGAAGATATTTTCCAGACAAATTGTTGTTAGACATCTTTAAGCTAGTTAATTTTGGACATGACCCCCAGTTACTAGACACCTCACCATAAAACTTATTATGACTCAGATCCATATAATCCAACTCTGGATATATCCCAAAATCTTCAGAGATGTTTCCGGTTAATTAGTTATTCTTAAGTCGAACTCTGACTAAGCTGCTACAATTCTTCAAGCTCTTTGGTACATGGCCAGAGAATAGATTGTCGCCCACAGTGAAATGTGTGAGAAAACCAGACTCGCATATATGGTTGGTAAATGACCAAAGAGCATATTGCTAGTCACTGAGAATATTTCCATTTTGCTTAGATCAATATCTCGAGGAATGGAACCTACAAGACTATTCATAAACAATAATAATACTAAAAGGGTTGTTCTCCTTCCTAACTCAGGTGGTATGGATCCACTGAAATTCTTATTAGCTAAGCTCAACCCTATAAGCCGAGTGTAATTTGCTACATAATTTGGGATCGAACCAAACATGTAGTTATCATTAAGGTACATCCTCTCTAGCCTACTAAAGTTTTGGAAGGTAATAGGACTGGTACCCGTGAAAAGGTTTTCTCCAATCTCAAGATATATGAGATCCTGAGCCCGAGCAAGTTCGGATGGAATGGACCCAGAAAGTTTATTCTTATAAAGATAAAGGTAATAGAGATAGGTTAAATTTCCTACTAAAGAAGGAATGACTCCAGTAAGATGATTAGAAGAAAAATCAATGTTTTGGATCAAACCCAACTTCCAAATTTCTGTAGGGATGTGGCCCTCAAGTTCATTCTGATGTAGATAAAGGAAAAGTATCTTTTTGAGGTTAACTATGTTATTTGGTATATGCCTATTAAGACGGTTACTATGCAACTGAAGGGAACTTAAGTTTGTGAGGTTACATATGCTATTTGGGATATGACCATTAAGAAGATTTTCATACAACTTAAGGAACCTTAAATTTGTGAGGTTGCCTATGCTATATGGGATAGGACCATTAAGAAGGTTACCATACAAAAGAATGGAACTTAAGTTTGTGAGGCTACAAATAGCATATGGGATACCACCAGTAAGACTGTTGGCCGCCAAAGAAATTTCAGTTAAAGATGTTAGCATTCCTATCTCTGTTGGAATCACCCTGAGAAGTTATTATAACCAAGGTCCAACCGTCTAAGATTAGACATGTTCCCAATGCTTGAAGGAACATGACCATAGAGCGAGTTATACGAAAGACAAAAGTTTCAAGATTTCGTAATGGCCATGTATCAAGCACATTAAGTGTACCTGTGAAGTTACTGACGCTTTTAACGATGATGTTTGTTACAACACTTTCTGCACCTACAGTACTGCAACCGATTCCAAACCAGTTATCATGACATGGGTTGCTTCCAACCCATGATGAAAGAACCAACTGACTTTGTTTATCAAGGCTACCTTTCCATTTCAAAAGAGCTGATGCTACAGTTGCTGGTGTAGCAATTGCAAGTGAAGGAGCACATGAAAGATTATAACAAGATAATAATATTATGAGTACTACGAACGAGGTGAATGATCCTTTGATCTGAGGTAGAAAGATCATTTTGTAAAGCTATAAAGACATAAAAAATTGAAGTTTGTAAATCTCAAGACTTGCTCAATGTTACTTATAGGGAAAAAACTACACATTGACCCCCTAATAACCTATCACTTGAGCATGTTGGCCCTCTGTATTGTTTTATCTTTAGTTACCCCCTCCTTCTTTACATGTGAAAGGTTACAACTTACAATTACAAACACAGTATCAATAGAAGATGAATGTTGTGTTATTTTCTCCTAAGATTTGTACTATGAGTGTCTGTAAGTTGCTTATTTTTAGACTGTAAACAGACTTAGGGAGCGTTTGGTATGCGGGAATTCAATGGAATTCAATGGAATTGGAATCTGAATTTCATTGGTCATTGTGTTTGGTTGGTAGGAATTCGTTGGAATTGGAATTTGAATTCCATTCTTCACGTGTTTGGTTGAAAAAGGAATTGGAATTGGAATTGGAATTGGAATTGGAATTGGAATTGGAATTGGAATTGGAATTGGAATTGGAATTAATTCCCTCAAATTCCTTCAAATAAAGGATTTCAAAATTCTTCCAAATATTGAATGATTTCAATTCCATCGACTCTTGCCTCCACCACTAGCCGCCATCTACCACCCCGCTCACCGCCGACCGACACTACCGATGACCCCGACCGCCGACCGCCGACGGCCCCCGCCAACCCTAACCCCCGCCGCCCCCCAACCGTCGACCGCCGCCTACCAGCCCGCTGTGACGCCCTAAACCCGGCAGGGCACCGGAGGCACGTCACGCAGTTGGATTAATATTTTAAACACAAATCAGAGCTTTTCTATTTACAGCGGAAGACTTTGAAACACTAATATATATATTAACTAACTTTTTAAATATTTTACATATGATTGTATTTAATTATACATGCCCTATTTACATTATTAACAAGTCCTAAATCCTATGCCAGCAGCTGCTCCAGGATAGCGTCCTCATCAGCTCATACTTGCTTTCCTCTATTATCAGAGGATCCCTCCTTACCTAGCACACACAACACACTCAAAACATCAGATAAACTGGTGAGTTCTAATTTTCATTAAAACATTAACAACATTTTCACACACACCACAACTATCTTTTTATTGGCAATATTATAAATTCAACTTTTATCATTATTCTGTCCCACTGGACCTGTCCCATCGAACGTCGGTTGCCCACATCTAGCAACTACCAGTTCCCCATACCCAGTAACGTCGGTTGCCCACATCCAGCAACTACCAGTTACTACACTCAGAAACATCGGTTGCCCACATCCAGCAACTACCAGTTTCTCATACTCGGTAACGTCGGTTGCCCACATCTAGCAACTACCGGTTACCATACAGAGACGTCGGTTGCCCACATCTAGCAACTACCAGTCTCCCATACCCAGTAACGTCGGTTGCCCACATCTAGCAACTACCGGTTACTATCTCTCATCCAGTAGGATGCCAAATAATCATCTAGGTCATCACCACAAGATGTTCACAAAGCTGAGTGATCGTCATCACTCCTATCAAACTGTACAGTTTCACACTCAGGCATCTTACCCTAACTGGCCTGCTGAGATTTACATCACATTACCATTTCAAAAACATTTCTTTTACTTATTGCCAATATTATCACATTCGCTTGCACCCCACACATTCTTTCTTTTAGCACCAGTTTTAGCATATTTTCATTAATCATTACACCCCATCTGACCCATTGGAATCATTATGATCACGTAATGATTAACAATGCTCAGATGACTATCTTTTACACTCTACCTGACCCATTGCAATCATTACTATCATGTAATGATTAACAATGTTCAGGTAATCAGTTATTACCCCCACTTTCCCTCTAACAGCTTTACAACTGTTAGAAACACATCACATTACTATCATAAATCTGGTACTAAAACATTTAATTCATTTATCATTATATGTGTGCTAGCCCGAATGTTAAAACCAAACATTTGAAAAGGGCTTAGAACTCACCTTATCAACTTTCTCACGACAATCTACACAATCCACGTACACGAGGTAACTAGTCCTTCCTCTAATCAAGGTATATCTAAAACAATAAACCCTGATTCAATAACTTATTCTCAAACAGACCCTCATGCGATTGAACACTTGATGCGAATGAGCAATCATGCGACTGGACCTATGCGAATGAACCATACGACAGACCCTTCAGTCGTACGACTAGCCGTTCATTCGTACGATTGAGTTCTCATTCGTATCCAGTGTTCACTCATCTTCATTCGGTCTTCCAACCAGGCGACTGGGTTCCAATCGCACGACTGAACCTCCATTCGCACTCAGTCGTCCGACTAGACTCTCATTCGTACGACTGAGGCATGCGATTGAGCCCATTCGCCTGAAAGAATTAGCAGCTGTGTTCTTGACGTTTTTGATCCAAACTTACTCAAAATTTACGTTTTAACCATCCAAATCATACCATATTCAAAACAGATCTATACACATCGTTTACAATGGTTTCGGACCATTATTTCATCAAAACTTCACAAAAACCTGGATTTGAATTCCTGGATTTTAAATTCAGAAATAAACCAGACCAATTTACTAATTTAAACAGGTTATTGGATCAAATTCAATCATACACACAACATATAACATCTCCGGATTAATCCGTGATGTTCAAAACTTACCAAAACGGAGTTTCCGCCTAATCAATTTCGTGAGAGCAGGGTTTTTGGGTGTGAAGGGGACAAGAGAACAGAATAGGTGCAGATAGAAATCTGCCCTTGAACCCCTGCACCGCCCTACTTATCCATACACTTCAACTTAACCGCCTCACCTTCAGTCGTACGATTGAACCATTCGTACGACTGAACCATACGACTGAAGCTCATACGCCTACAATTCGTACGACTGAATCTCAATCGCACGTAAGAGGTGCGACTAAAGTTCATTCGCATATGACTTATGCGACTGAACACTTAAACACTCAAACAACTCAACTTAATTTAATTAACCATAACTATAATATAATTTACAAGTCCGGATTTAGAAACCGGATGTTACAACTCTCCCCCCTTAAATAGGTTTCGTCCTCGAAAAGCTATTCAAACAACTGGGGATAATCTCTCTTCTTCTCCTCTTCTGACTCCCAAGTGAGATCAGACCCCTTTCTATTCGACCACTACACTTTAACTAACTCAATAGTTTATTCCTCAGCCTTTTCACCTTTCTGTCTACTACAGCAGTAGGTTTCTCAACATAGTTCAACTTATCATCCACCTCTATATCATCCAAAGGTACATAAGCATTCTCATCAGCCAAACACTTGCGCAACTGTGATACATGAAAGGTTGGATGAATTCCTTGCAACTGATCGGGTAATTCTAGTTTATAGGCCACTTCCCCAACCTGTTCTATAATGCTAAACGGTCCTATAAAACGAGGACTTAACTTTCCCCTTTTCTGAATCTGATAATTCCCTTCCAAGGAGATACCTTCAACATAACTCTATCTCCTACTCCAAACTCTATAAGCCTTCGCCTTTTATCTTCATAAGACTTCTGTTGATCTTGAGCCGCTTTAAACCGAGCTTTGATTTGATCTAGTTTCTCATTCGTAGCCTGTACAATTTCCAAACTGCCCAACTCTTTCTGCCCAACTTCTTCCCAACATATGGGACTCCTGCACTTTCTTCCATATAACATCTCATAAGGGGCTCTCCCAATTGTAGAATGATAACTATTATTGTAGGAGAATTCAACTAATGGCAGATGACTATCCCAGCTACCACCAAAATCGATAACACAAGCTCGTAACATGTCTTTAACTGTTTGGATAGTCCTTTCGGTCAACCCATCAGTTTCTGAGTGGAAAGACGTACTGTGTAACTGACGAGTACCCATATCTTCATGAAACTTTCTCTAAAATCTTGAAGTAAAACGTGTATCTCTATCTGCCACAATAGATACTGGTACCCATGACGAGCAATAATTTCTCGGATAAACAATTCTGCTAACTTCTCGGAGTTATACGTTCCTTAATTAGTAAGAAATGTCCGCTACGTGTCAGTCTATCCACTATGACCCAAATGGTATCATAACCTTTAGCTGTACGTGGAAGCTTAGTTATGAAATCCATTGTCAATTCTTCCCACTTCCATTTCGGAATTTCTAAGGGTTGAAACTTACCATATGGCTTTTGATGCTCAGCTTTAACCTGAAGACATGTCAAACACCTATTCACATATTGCATCACATTAAACTTCATACCGGGCCACCAATATTCTCGCTTCAAATCCTTATACATCTTAGTAGCACCAGGATGTATAGAATATCTGGACTTATGAGCTTCATCTAACACCAATTCCCTCATCTTAATTGGAACCCACATACGACCACATTTCGTCTTAACCCCAAAGCTATTTTCTTCCAGATCCTTGTTTGACCCTTCATTCGTTCCTGCTTCACATTCTCTTCTCTCAAGGCTTCTAATTGAGCTTCTCGTAACTGATGCATAAAATCTGGGGTTATCACTAACTTGTATGACTTAACTCGAATTGGAGGGTGTTCATTCTTTCGGCTTAATGCGTCAGCAACTACATTTGCTTTACCAGGATGGTAAAGTATTTCACAATCATAATCTTTCACCAATTCTAACCATCTCCGCTGGCGCATGTTCAATTCCTTCTGATCAAAGAAATACTTCAAACTCTTATGATCTGTGTAAATCGTACATTTCGCACCATATAAATAATGCCTCCATATCTTCAAGGCAAATACCACTGCTGCCAGTTCTAGATCATGTGTCGGATAATTCTTTTCATGTTCTTTTAACTGTCTGGAAGCATAAGCAATTACTCGTCCCCTCTGCATTAAAACACAACCTAGACCTTGATACGAAGCATCTGAATAAATCACCAAATCTTCATTTCCATCTGGCAACGACAATACTAGTGATTGGGTTAATTTCTACTTCAGTTCCTGAAATGCATTTTCTTGTTCTGGTCCCCACGCGTATTCTTCATTCTTCCTCGTCAGTTTCGTTAACGGGGATGCGATTTTGGCAAAATCTTGAATAAATCTTCTATAATAACCAGCTAGACCCAAGAAACTGCGGACTTCAGATGGCGTCTTTGGAGGACTCCACTTCACTACTGTTTCAATCTTGGCAGAATCTACTAAAATACCTTCTGCATTAATCACATGTCCTAAAAACTGTACCTCCCGCAACCAAAACTCACACTTAGAAAATTTTGCATAAAGCCTTTCTTTTCTCAATCTTTCCAATACTTCACGAAGATGGCAGGCGTGATCTCCCTCATTCTTCGAGTAGATCAGTATATCATCAATAAACACAATTACTGATCGATCTAACATTGGCTTGCACACCCTATTCATCAAATCCATAAAAGCAGCAGGGGCATTCGTCAACCCAAAAGACATAACCAAAAATTCATAATGACCATAACGTGTGTGAAACGCTGTCTTAGGTATATCTTCTTTCTTGACTTTCAACTGATGATATCCCGAGCGAAGGTCTATCTTAGAAAACCAACTGGCTCTCTGTAGCTGATCAAACAAATCATCTATTCGTGGGAGTGGATACTTATTCTTTATTGATAACTTGTTTAATTCTCTGTAATCAATACACATACGCATACTCCCGTCTTTCTTCTTCACAAACAATACTGGAGCACCCCACGGGGAAGAACTGGGTCTAATGAAACCTCTTTCTAGCAAGTCTTCAGTCTGTTTCATTAACTCTTTCAATTCTGATGGAGCTAATCTATAAGGTGGCTTAGCAACTGGCTTAGCACCCGGAACCAAATCAATTCTAAACTCAACTTCATGATCTGGAGGAATACCCGGTAATTCCTCTGGAAACACATCTACAAAATCTCTAACCACAGGAATGTCCTCTATCTTTCTTACAGGCTTTTGCGAATCAACTACATATATCAAATAAGATACACACCCGCGGCTCATTAACTTATCAGCTTTCATCATAGATATTATTTTCACAGTTGACTCCTCTCTATCACCATATACATTAATCGTTTTCCCATCCGGTGCTTTTAATTGAATTAACTTCTTATTACATACAATATGGGCTTCATGGTTTGCCAACCAATCCATACCCAAAACTACATCAAATCCTCCTAACACCATAGGATATAGTTTAACAGGCAATCTATATCCTTCTAATTCAATATACAACCATCAATCATACTACTAATCATCACAGATCTATCATTAGCAGTTTCAACTATAAAAGCTACCTCTAATGGTAGAACTTCACATGCAAGCATAGGGTAAAAATCAATAGATACAAAACTTCCACTTGCACCAGAATCAAATAACACATTAGCTGGAATTCCATTCACTAGAAACGTACCTGAACTACATCTGGCAGCACTTTAGCCTCACTGGCTGTCATAGAATATGCTCGCCCCTTGGCCACACTCGATCCTTCTCCTGACCCTTTCATCGATCTAACCGGTTCAGGCTTTCTAACTACCAATTTGGACATTCGCTTCGAATATGCCCCGTTTCTCCATACTCATAACATTTACGAGGGCTTTCATTACATTCATTAGCATAATGTCCCATCTTTCCACATCTAAAACAAGTCCTGCTACCAATCATACATTCTCCCTGGTATAGCCTACCACATTTCCCGCAACGTGGCAACTCATTTCTGACATTCCTCGGAAATGACCCCTTCCGAACCTACTTTTCTTTTGAAAGCTTGGGTTCTCAAATCTTCTTTGCACGACAAGTTCTTCACGCCTCCTTTTACTTCCTTCCGGAACACATTACTACCATAAACTTCTTGATACATATCTGCAGCTAAGTTTACCGTCAACTGGTAACTACTCGGAGCAAATGATCTAACCAACTTTCTAACCTCCTGAGGCAACCCCTGTGTATACCTCAAAATTTTCTTCTTCAGGAACCACCAAATGAGGCACCAACCGCGTCATCTCCTCAAACTTAGACGTGTATTCCCTATGGGACATATTACCCGCCTGAAACTGCAGGAAACTCATTTCTATTCGATCCATCTCGCCTTTCGGACAAAACTTATCCGATACTAACTTTCTAAATTCAGGCCATAACATTTTGTCAGTAGCCTCCTCGCCTAACGTCTGGATAATCGTATCCCACCAATACAAAGCCTCACCTACAAACGAGTGGGCTGCAAACTTTACCTTCTGATCCTCCCTACACTCACTCAACTTGATCACGGCTTCCATTTCACGAAGCCATTTATAAGTGGCTACCACATCCATAGCCCCAGAAAATCGTGGAGGATTACATTCTTTAAACTGGCTATACGTAACTCCCTTCCTCCCACTAGACCCCTCAGCTTTATCAACATTCCTACTTTCATCAGGTCTAGCTGTATTCAAGGCTTTACGAACTTCCTCAGCAATTGCATCATAGAATTGCTGCCTCGTCATACTAAGCACCTCGGTGCTCTCATCAACATTTCTTTCCGAGGTTCCACCTTGCATTCTTTCACTCTCCCTATCAGCCATAACCTATTAAAACAAGATCAGGATTATTTGGTGCCCACATGTAAGTATGTGACCAGAATACTATAAGTAAAGTAAATTATTAATAATGTTGGCCAAGTACTATTAATTGTTTACTTTACTTTTACTATTCTCGTTATTCCTTCTCATGATAGTCCCATCACCTTCTCTTGTTTTAATAAACTATTCTATCTAGCTATCCCTGCTGGCATATCTATTTTCTAGTTAAAGTCTAGTTATTATGACACTAGATCCCTTTAACTACTGCTCTGATACCAACCTGTGACGCCCTAAACCCGGCAGGGCACCGGAGGCACGCCACGCAGTTGGATTAATATTTTAAACATAAATCAGAGCTTTTCTATTTACAACGGAAGACTTTGAAACACTAATATATATATTAACCCAACTTTTTAAAACATTTTACATATGATTGTATTTAATTATACATTGCCCTATTTACATTATTACAAGTCCTAAATCCTATGCCAGCAGCTGCTCCAGGATAGCGTCCTCATCAGCTCATACTTGCTTTCCTCTATTATCAGAGGATCCCTCCTTACCTAGTACACACAACACACTCAAAACATCAGATAAACTGGTGAGTTCTAATTTTCATTAAAACATTAACAATATTTTCACACACACCACAGCTATCTTTTATTATCAATATTATAAATTCAACTTTTATCATTATTCTGTCCCACTGGACCTGTCCCATCGAACGTCGGTTGCCCACATCTAGCAACTACCAGTTCCCCATACCCAGTAACGTCGGTTGCCCACATCCAGCAACTACCAGTTACTACACTCAGAAACATCGGTTGCCCACATCCAGCAACTACCAGTTTCTCATACTCGGTAACGTCGGTTGCCCACATCTAGCAACTACCGGTTACCATACCCAGAGACGTCGGTTGCCCACATCTAGCAACTACCAGTCTCCCATACCCAGTAACGTCGGTTGCCCACATCTAGCAACTACCGGTTACTATCTCTCATCCAGTAGGATGCAAATAATCATCTAGGGTCGTCACCACAAGATGTTCACAAAGCTGAGTGATCGTCATCACTCCTATCAAACTGTACAGTTTCACACTCAGGCATCTTACCCTAACTGGCCTGTTGAGATTTACATCACATTACCATTTCAAAAACATTTCTTTTACTTATTGCCAATATTATCACATTCACTTGCACCCCACACATTCTTTCTTTTAGCACCAGTTTTAGCATATTTTCATTAATCATTACACCCCATCTGACCCATTGGAATCATTATGATCACGTAATGATTAACAATGCTCAGATGACTATCTTTTACACTCTACCTGACCCATTGCAATCATTACTATCATGTAATGATTAACAATGTTCAGGTAATCAGTTATTACCCCCACTTTCCCTCTAACAGCTTTACAACTGTTAGAAACACATCACATTACTATCACAAATCTGGTACTAAAACATTTAATTCATTTATCATTATATGTGTGCTAGCCCGAATGTTAAAACCAAACATTTGAAAAGGGCTTAGAACTCACCTTATCAACTTTCTCATGACAATCTACATAATCCACGTACACGAGGTAACTAGTCCTTCCTCTAATCAAGGTATATCTAAAACAATAAACCCTGATTCAATAACTTATTCTCAAACAGACCCTCATGCGATTGAACACTTTATGCGAATGAGCAATCATGCGACTGGACCTATGCGAATGAACCATACGACTGACCCTTCAGTCGTACGACTAGCCGTTCATTCGTACGATTGAGTTCTCATTCGTATCAGTGTTCACTCATCTTCATTCGGTCTTCCAACCAAGCGACTGGGTTCCAATCGCACGACTGAACCTCCATTCGCACTCAGTCGTTCGACTAGACTCTCATTCGTACGACTGAGGCATGCGATTGAGCCCATTCGCCTGAAAAGAATCAGCAGCTGTGTTCTTGACGTTTTTGATCCAACTTACTCAAAATTTGCGTTTTAACCATCCAAATCATACCATATTCAAAACAGATCCTATACACATCGTTTACAATGGTTTCAGACCATTATTTCATCAAAACTTCACAAAAACTTGGATTTGAATTCCTGGATTTTAAATTCAGAAATAAACCATACCAATTTACTGATTTAAACAGGTTATTGGATCAAATTCAATCATACACACAGCTTATAACATCTCCGGATTAATCCGTGATGTTCAAAACTTACCAAACGGAGTTTCCGCCTAATCAATTTCATGAGAGCAGGGTTTTTGGGTGTGAAGGGGACAAGAGAACAGAATAGGTGCAGATAGAAATCTGCCCTTGAACCCCTGCACCACCCTACTTATCCATACACTTCAACTTAACCGCCTCACCTTCAGTCGTACGATTGAACCATTCGTACGACTGAACCATGCGACTGAAGCTTATACGCCTACGATTCGTACGACTGAATCTCAATCGCACGTAAGAGGTGCGACTGAAGTTCATTCGCATATGACTTATGCGACTGAACACTTAAACACTCAAACAACTCAACTTAATTTAATTAATCATAACTATAATATAATTTACAAGTCCTGATTTAGAAACCGGATGTTACACCCGCTCACCGCCAACCGACTGTGACTCCCTCGATCGCCGACGCCGCTGCCCGCCCCCGATCACTGACCACGGTCGTTGTCCGCAGACCGCCGCCGTCCGTCACCGGCCGCCGCCGACCGCCGTCGTCCGCCACCGACTGCGACCCGACCCCGCGACCTAATTGCCGTCACCGCCGCCCACCGACCGCCACCGACGCGACCATCGCCACCACTAATCGTCGATTATCACCGACCGTCGTTGCTGAACCTTGTCTCGACGATGGGCGTTATCGGTTGGTGGCGGTCGATCGGCGGCGACGGTCGGTTTTCGGCAACAGGCGCGGTTAGTGGTCGCGGTCGATTGTCGACGGTGACGGCGGCGGTGGTCGGTGGTATGTAGCGGCGATGATCGGTGGTCATTGAGGTGGTAGCGGTTTGCAACGGGTGATAAATTCCAATCCTTTATAATGTATTGGCACTGGAAATGCATTTGGAATTTAATTTACCTTTATAGATTCCAATTCCTTGAATTCCAAATCATTTGGAAAATATTGAATTCTAAATGTAATTCCTTTGAATTACAATTCAAATTCCAATTCTAATTCCAACAAATTCCACGAACCAAACGCCCCTTAGCTGTTCTCAAGCTTTCTTAGCTCTTTAAACAACATTATGAACCCATCACCAATAGCAACAAATAGGTATTTATAATCGTATTTTCGAATATTCTTTTACAATTGTGATATGACAGAACATGCAGTCACAAAAACCACAAGTGTAATCATCTTTTTTGAAAACGAATTATTTTCGCCCAAATTTGGCGACCATTTTATGATCAACCTTAAAATTTGTGCGACCAAAATAAAGGGTGAGAAGCTTTCAACCGACATTTAAATCTTTAAATATAGTTATTTCTTTTTTAAACTTGGTGACCGATATGAAACCGTCACATAAAAGAAACATATGCATTTTAACAAGTCTCATTTTTTTTTTTTTCCAATTTGTGATCGTTTACGACCTATATCAAAAGATGGTAATTTTGAGGACGATATTTATATTTGAGTTTTAAGTTTTCTTTTTCTCATTTTCTGCTACCACATCTAAACGGTTGCAAAATTTACGACCAAGTATATTTATAACTCGCCTTTGTCTATATGTGTAAGTCACCATTTTATACTTTTAAGTTATCTTTTTCTCATTTTCTGCTGCAACATTTAAACCGTCGTAAGTTTTGCTATATTTGCGATATTTAACTCTGTTTCACTATTTTGGGTTAGAATGTGATTGGTATTTAATTCTAGTTTTAGTTTATTTTGTTTTCATTTTTCTACAATCATTTTACCACCGAAATGAAATGATCTTACGACTAACATACCGAAATGATATGATCTAACGGCTAACATAATTAACACGATATTAATTTTTGCAGTTGAAATAAAAAAATTTGACTTGTTTGACACTGAATTAAGTGTTCCTAAAATTTATATAATACTAATTTGTAAGTTTTGTGTGTATCATGGTAGTACAATACGCTTTAATGAATTGTACCCATCTTTTTTCTTTTTATATTAATCTATAACTTTTCCGTCTTAACCCACTACTTTATATATTTGACAATTTAGTCCTAATAATTTTTACTTTCAATTTTGTTCACTTGTACTCCTCATATTTGCAAATTTTGTGTATATGTTTCAGTCTAAATGGTGTGAGTTAACATGTTGGGCTTATGTGTGTGCTTTGACATTTGTATTCTTATTTTTTCCTGTTTAACGGGCATGTCACAGCGCGCTGATTCTTGATCAACTTACTTATCGTTTTATACATTTTATGTTTGTCTGCATAATTAATATGTTTACATCTACTTTTCATTCAGTTTATTATTTGTCTTTTATTTCTTTTTCGATATGACTTTTTGGGTATTGGTGGTCGCTGACGGTATTGGTGGTCGCTTAATACTAGTTTAAGACTATTTTGCCAGTTGCTCGGTGATAGTTGCTCATTTTATGACCAATATATGTGATTTCTGATGCAGATGAGCCGTTAAATTTGCGGCCATTTTACGAAAAATGTGTTGGAAGTGAGAAAGAATGTAAGGGGTCAAAGAGACATTTACATAAATAAAATGAAACATGGAAAAGATAGCCATATTATTTTTATAGCACATATATTATTTAGATAAATATCAGTAAGCATACATTCTCATATTTTGCTTTCAATAGTATGTAATAAATGAAACGTTGTGAATTATTTGATGGAACTTCGTTGTCTTCCTTTATATCATAAACTAGGTTAGAAAGGCATATATTTTAAACGTATAGAATTATAGAAACAAATGCAACACGTTGTATCATTAGTTTTTATAAAGATTTGTATGTTGGATGATATAAGTCATTGGTGAAATAAGAAATAATAAAAATTTAAGAATTATAAATAACTATTAATAAAGAATTAAGAATTACAAAATAAAATATTATAATTGAAATTTTCTTTTAATTTATTATGTTTTAATAAATTATTAAAATAATAAAATTATGTTTTCGATAATTAGATACTTTAATTAATTAATCAAAGTCCTTATTATTCAATAGAAGAAAGAGACGCTAAAATAAATCCAAACTTTGAGGAGAAATCAACACGAAACAACCCTAGTTATTTGTTTATTACAATAAAAAGATACACAATAAAAAATATTATCATTTATTATACAATAATACGAATAAACATGAAAACATGTCACCGTTTATGTTCAATCATTTACATTCGCAAGCATTCATTTACGCATGATAATTTTGTTTGTGTTCCTATACTTTGCTCATTAATGTTATTTTTATAAATTCCTTTGGGTTCGTTTAATTTATGTCTTTTCTTTCAATTTAATTGAACTTTCCATTCTTTAGGAACTATCATTTTGTTCATTATTTGTAATTGTATTTTCAACATTACATTATATATAGTATGAAATTAGCAAATGATGAATAGTAAAGCTCATAACAGGAACGATGAAAAGTATGTCTGTGCTTTCTTCTTTAAAAGGGTAAGGCGGTGGAGGTTTCTTCCTCCTGCCACCAACACCTACTTGGCCATCAACATCGACCACCCACCGGAGGCGGCGGAAGAGGCGGAGCAAAACAACACCAAAAAAACATCGACGATAATTGAAGTTTCAAACCTCTTTATGATCACAACACTCATCAACAGATTCAATCTGACCCCAAATCTTCAATTCAGCCTTCCACATCATCAGCTGCAACACCTAAATCACCTCGAAATCGCAGAAATCCCAGGTGGGTGTCTAGGAATCGAGGTGTTGGATCTCAATTCGTGAAGAATTATGAAGTGGGTTCGGTGAATTTTCGCCCGAAAGAAGGGGGAAGTGGTGATAAAGATGGAGATAGAGGCAAGCAGAGTGTGGGATCGTAGAGGAAGAACAGGGGGTGAAGAAGGAATTGGTTGGGGGATTTGATGCGAGTAAGGTTGATGTTGAAGAGGAAGATGATGGTGATGTTGTTGCAAGGTTAGGGAAGTGGAGATTGTTTGGTGAAGAACCTGATTATCAGAGGAATTGCTGAGACAGAATGATCAATTACAAGAGGATGAGGTGAATTTATATGAATTTTTATTAGCTAATTGGTTTGTGTTACTGTGTTAGTGTAATGGTTAGTTAATTCACTTGATATTGCAAGTTGTTTAGTGGTTAGAAGTTTTACATTATCTATTATTGTCAAGATTATTAGCTAATTTCCAATGTCAGTGTAGCTCATGTTAGGGTTGGTTGCTGTTATATTATTGTTGAATTTGTTGATTATCGATTCTTGATCTTGATTCTTTATGATGTTGGTCTGTATGAATGTCGGTCCACTCGCGGTATCTCATGCCCGATAACAGCTTTATAGCCTTATTGGTTTTCACCTTAAAGAATATTAATTGATTGTAGGTACGGGCTATGGAATCCATTTACGGAGAGAACATGTTTATTCTTGATAGCTAGAATGGACTGCGAACTTTTCAGGTACCGTAATGATTTTAAGGTGATCTTGGTTCAATTTACCAAGAAAGATTGTGATAGTAATAACATGTATATATGTTCAATTGCAGATTCATATCTACATTGATACTTCAGAAGAACTAACCATCTCCACAAAGCTAAATTCCCCCGAAAGTATAGATACAGATGCCAATAAATCAGAAGGTTTTTCATACTCTTTGAAGTCAAGTATATCCACCAATAATATTGACTTTTATATTACCCAAATCATACCCAACATATCTCCCACCATATTTTACACAAGTTTGTGTTCAGTGGTGGCTGTGTTGGTGGAGGCAGAGGTCGGTGGTGGTGGCTGCGTTGGTGGAGGCCGAGGTCGGCGGTGGTGGCTATGTTGCTGGACGCGAAGGTCGGTCGTGGTGGTTGTGTTATTGGAGGCGGTGGTGGCTGTGTTGTAGGAGGCGGAGGTCCGCGGTGGTGGCTGTGTTGGTAGAGGCGATGATGGTTGTCTTGGTGGAGGTGGAGATGGAGATGGACGTTGGTGGCTACATTAGATCCAAATAAATTAAAGTATAAATTCATTTAATTTTAGTTATAGTAAAATATTTTACGAAAATAAATTAAGTTAGTTTCAGAAAGTTTAGGATTGTGTTTCTTGGAATAGATAGCTGAAAAAAAAAGTAAAACTATAATATTATTAAAAAATATTTTTTTTTCATACAGATGTATACATGAAGAAATAGAGTAATGAGTGGAACTAAGGATATTGCAATTAGTTTGATAGATAATATAATAAATCTACTTTACTAGAAAAGTAATTTGGGTGTCACGTGACATTCGCAATTTCTGCTGTTTTGTTGACCATGTTCAACTGTTTTCTATATTCTTAAACTGTTATCTTGGACGTATAAAATTGTTTGCTTGATGATGATGTATGTTCAAGCTACGTCTGAGAGTTATTTGTTTTGGAATATAGTTATTTGTTGGTGAACTTGATTGTTTGCTCGATAATGATGTTCAGGCTACGTCTGAGAGTTATTTTGTTTTGGAATATAGTTATTAGTTGGTGAACTTAATAATGGGTCTGGGCCTTACTTTAAAGACGCGCAACGCGCGTCAGAAAATAAACACTAGTATTATGAATTTTGCAACTTGGATGAACAGTGTTATGGTGTGTGGTTATCGTTGGATTGTTGCTGCTTCATCTGGGCCGTTGGTTTTTTTTCTTTTTTTTTCCTACTTCCTTTTTCTTTTGGGGTTATTAATACCTTTTATTGGAGTTCTCTTCCGTTTTCTTTAGCAGATTGCTTGGCGGTGGTTTTTTTTAGGTCACCGGTTCGATCCGGTTGTTGTTTCTTCCTTCGTTTTGTGTACTTAGTGGCGCACGTGTCTTGCCCCTGTTAAACCTCTTGATGACGTGTGTATGAACGAAGTTGGTTATTGTCGATGTGCAGGTTTGGTGTCTTCTAGTCTGTTGTTCTTCGATGTTTTCTCCGGTCTGTAGGTGCCTTTTTTCCCCTTTTTTCTGTCTTCATCTTCGGTTTTGTCGATTTCCTCTTCTCTTCATTTTCGTTTTGTCGATTTGTAGTTCTCTTTGCATAATCGGATTGTGTTTTTGGGGGTTGCATGTTGATGGTGAGGATTGGGGTTTTGTGTTCGGGTTTTCAGTTGTCGTTCGTTTGTGTGTTACATTGGGTGAGATTGTTGTCGATTTCTGATGTGTTGTTGTTGTTGTCTATTTTAGAGTGTTATGTTGGGGTAATCGATGCATTGGGGTAATCGATCCGTGGAAAAGGCCTCCCCACAAAATGTGGGGGAAAGACCGCGTACATCTTCCCTTAAATGGGACGGACCCTCCCTAGACCCTGCGAAAACGCGGGAGCTCTTTGCAGCACTAGGTACGCCCTTCTATCCTGCATTCTCTGAGTTTGTTCTTATGTGTGTGTATACGATTTATGTTTGCACTTGTATTGTTTAATTTCATGATAATTGTTAGGCTTGAGGTTGGCATCCATAACATAAATCTACTTTTGTTGATCAGGTTTTTGCTCATGCTTTGATATCTACTTCAGCAGTTGTTGATTTGCATAGGTAACTTCTACATTGTAAGAACCGTTTATATGTTAACAACTGTTTTTGATTGTTTTTCTCCCTGTTCTATATTTTTTGTTTTCCTTCTAATATTCTATGGATGTTTCTATATAAAATCTGGGTTGTTCAGTTACATGATAATGTTGTATGTGTATGTACATAAGATTTTTTTTGCTTCTTTGATTACTGTTAGAGTTGAAGTTGGGTTTTCATAACAGCTTTTAGGTGGTGGTGGCTGTTGGTGTCTAACTAATATATTTATGGATCTGCTTTTATTGGTCAGATATTTGGTTGTGGTTTGGTGTCTGTTTGATCGACTGGTGATTTGCAAATGTATTTTCTACATTCTATGAATCATTGTACTTTGATAGTACGATCAATAAAACCAGAACAAAACTTAGGTCGTTAATGGGAATGACCTTATACAAAGACAATCTAAAAGATAGTTTCATAAATATGAACAAAAAAAAGAAAAAAAAATGCAGGTATATGAAGAAGAGAGGCAGACATGTTAAATCCAATTGCACTAATGAGCCCAGTCTTTTTTTAAGCCCGAACTATATTAGTTGCATTAGCCCAGCAAACAACTTATCTAAAAGAAGCCCACGTTAAATATATGCATTCTGATTTGAAAAAAAACATTATGCAGGCAATTAAAACATGTTTATCTATATATTGAATTTCGTTATAATTCAGGATTGCTTTGTCAATTATGGGTTATAGTTGTAGTGTATGTTACTGTATTTGATAGCATAGTTTGCTGAATTTCAGATTAAATGGTTTAATTTTACTGATTGTGCTTCCTCGGTTGCTAGGTGAGCATATCGCTGCAACATTTCTGGGTTGTAGTTCAGGTCTGGTTATACCTTTCTTTTTTCTTTCTTCGTGTCTACGATTTATGTGGCTTTAAAGTTTGTATGGTAATGTGGTAATTAACGCTAATGTTATTTGATATTTTATTTTTTAAGGGGTGCTGTGTTTTCACATCTTCAGTGTTCGACATTTTGTGTTCTTTGCATATACGGGTATGTGTGTAGTCCACATATGTCGCTTATTTTTGATAATGTGAAAGTACATACTTTTGTCTAATGTGTCTGCTGTGTTCAATATGGTTTTAGTTAAGGGTTTATTTAAAGCTGTTCTTATATTTTAAATGCCTTTAGTGATTGTCTATTGCCAGTCTTAGTAGACAAGGTTATTTCATTCTTCGTGCTTGCTCTGGTGATAGTTTTTAAAACTGTAGAATTTACACCCTTGCTTATTGTTTATAGCGGGTTTTTAGAATTCAATGCCCAAACGCACACGTCGGGAAACACTTCCTGCGGGTGTTTCCTCCTCTTCTACGTCAGCATTTGAGGCCGCACATCAAAGTCATCTACAGTCCACACGTCGTATGTCAATGCTCAGGGCTTCTGCACAATATGACCAACCTGATGTTAATTTGAATTATACTATGAGTATTGACAGTCCTTCTCCAGACCCTGCTCTTGAGTGGGACTTACTGGGCATGTTATGTTATGTTATTGACAGTCCTTCTACTATGTCTCCTGATTATGCGGATTTGGGAAGTTGAAATAAAGTTTGTGAGTTTTGCGGTGCACTTTTTGGTATGATGAACGGTTGACGTCTTTTCCTGCCACCCGAAGGCCTAGATATCATAGGTGTTGTAGGGCCGGAAGGTTGTCCTCCGTTATCCTGTGGAACCTCCAGATTTACTTAAATCGCTTTTCGCTGATCCTAACTTTATGTGTAGTATTCGTGCTTATAACTCAATGTTTTCGATGAATCTTTTGGTGCTACTGTTGATAATTCTGTTAATCAAGGTGGATCTCCGTATGTTTTCCGGATTGCTGGTCAGATATCTCATAGGATAGGATCTGTATGCCCCAACCCTGGCGAACGGCCTAGGTTTTTACAGATATATGTCTTCGATGGTGATAATGAGATTTCGAATAGACTCCGGTTACCAACTGAAGTGTAAGTCTTCTACCACTACACTACTTTAAAATAAAGCAAACAACTAAAATAAGTCATCATTACAGATACCAAATCAACGCAACAGTTACTGATGACACAGGAAGCATCCCTGTTTTAATCTTCAATGATCCATCCACAAACCTTATCGGAATGACATGCGCGGACATACTTACAGCACACAACCCAGACATCACGTTACGCCAAATCATAAACAAAAAGGCCTTATTCCATGTTCAAGCACACAAAAACAACAGAGCTGAGATGCTGCGTTGCACCGTTAGCAAGGTTGACATGATAATAGGAGTACAACACCAACAGCCACCCCTGCACCGACAACACCATCATCATTCCAGCCCTCGCACAGAGGCGAAGCAAGCTCATCGGCTAAAAGATCGCTATTCCGCGAAGAAAGTAAGAAATAACATAATTACATTAAACACTAAAACATTCATAATACAACTTTATCACTAAACAACATTTCAAAAACAGGTCCACCAGCAGGAAAAAAACCAAAAGAAGACTAACAACCTACACACACAACCTTTTGAAGTTGCCAAAACCGCCAAGAACGCACAACACTCCAAATCCAGCTTTTTGGTAATACATGGTATCAACTAAGTGCAGCAAGAAGGCATACTCTTTTCAAGTTCAAGGCAACTGCCAGCAAGAAGGCATACTCTTTTGAAGTTCAAGGCAACTAAGTATACTCTTTTGAATGTAATCGATGGCCACAACACTCAATATTCTTTTGAATGTAATCGATGACCACGTTTAGACTGTTCATATAAGAAAACATGATATCGCGCAACGCGTGATATGGCTCCCAACTAGTTAATATTTGAAAAAGGAATGACGTCGTAGTTAGTCTTGACTTCGATAAAAATCCAATAAAGATTTCGAAAAATTCCATCTCCTTAAATAAAAACTAGTGATTGATGGCCACACCTTTTTTATGATATATTGATATGTCTATGAAAACCACATACAAAGATTTTCGGAAACTTCAACGACTAGTGGGGTCTTATTGATTATATATACGTTCGATAAGAATATTCATAATAGACTTCTTATCTCTATTGTTTAGAAATTTTTTTTATTTTGCATTTTATTAGGATCTTTATTTTTATCTTTATATTTAAACTTTAAATTTTGTAAATAGTAATTATTTAAAGATATTCATCAATCTTTGTATTTTCTTTTTAGGAGTGTCTAAGATACTACACGATACTAGGGCTATGGCGATTACATTAATCGTTTGATATGATTGGTTTGTCGTCGTCATAGGTTATGGAGACGACATGTCGTCGTCACAGACCTAGTCGTCATAGACTCGTCGCTATAGCTCATTTTTAGTCTTCGCAAAAAACTTAATTGTCACAAAGGTCTATCCCAACGGCTAGTACTCATCGTAAAGTTGTAGGGAAAAAATTCCATGTCCTATTTTAATTAAAAATAAATTTAACTTAATTTCAGTCTATGACGACTACATGTTGTTATCATAGGTCTCATAATTTTATTCTTTTATAATAAAAATAAAAATAAGAATGGAAAAACCTATGTCGGTAACATGCTGTCACCATACACCCTAGTGAATTCATTTTTAGTTTTTATTTTTTTTATATTTTTCATGTTTGTCCCAATATACAGGTTTAAAATTGATTTATACACCAAAACAAAAGTTAATATCACGAATGCCCAAAAATGTCAATAAGATTTGAGTTACATACAAACAAATACCAATACAAAAATCGTTTAATTTTACAAACCAAACAAATTAACTTTCAAATTGTTGTCGGGTCAACTTTAGTGTTATCAGGAATTACTTCCTTCAAATTTATACATCCATTCTTGCATTTAAAGCAGCTGTTGCTTAAGTGCATTCATTTAATCTCCTCATCCTCAATGTGATGAGGGCCCTAATGGACGTATTGATTCCAAAATATTCCTACATTATTAAAGAGCAAAATAAAAAAATTAATATTATATGAAGATACGACAACATAAATGTAGTAAAATGGAAAAAACCAACATCTTCAATCATAAGTTATAAAATATTACAATTTCAAGTTTCAATAAACAAATAATACAAATAATAATATCCAACTTTTAGTTTATTAACGTGTGTTTGAGTGAATTTGACATATTTAAACTAAAATCACAAACAGTTAAGTTTATTGAAGTGGTTCGGGTGTTTTGGACCATTTAAATTAATATTCATCGACATTAAGTATATTAAAGTGTGTCACTTTCAATAACACACATTTAATAAATAAAATATTAAATAACATAAAACTCTATTAATATAAAACAATATTTTAAGAGAAAATATAATTAAAATTATGTATAAGTAAAACAATGATATCAATTTTTTTAAACTTTTGTTTTAAACTTTTATTCACAAAAAAATAAACATTTTTGTAGGATCGAGTTCACTCAATACGATTGTTATCTCTTAAACTTACTAAGTCGCACTCGGTTTGATGATGCAAAACCTCTTAAGAGTTGATAATAATATAATAAGTAAACAAAACACAAGAGAAAGGTTTTCAAGATACTTATATATATATACATATATATGTATATATACAACATATATATATATTATATATATACATATATATGTATATATACACATATATATGTATATATATATATATACATATATATATACATATATATATATATTATATTATATACATAATATATATATATATATATATATATATATATATATTATACATATATGTATATATATGTATATATATATGCATATATATGTATATATACATATATGCATATATATGTATATATATACACATATATATATGTATTTATACATATATGTATATATATGTATTATATATATGTATATATATGTATATATATATGTATATATATGTATATATACATATATGTATATATATGTATATATATATATATACATATATAATATATATATATACATATATATGTATATATATGTATATATATATCTATATATACATATATGTATATATATAGATATATATATACATATATATGTATATGTATAGATATGTATATATATTTATATATATATATATATATATATATATATATATATATATATATATATATATATATATATATATATATATTATATATATATATATTACTTCTCAACTCAAAGTATTGCAAGACTCTTACAAGCATGTTACTAAGTGTACAATGAGAACTATATATACTACTATCTACAGTCGGTTATAATTTGATAACAGATGGAACTTACGTCTAAACAAATATTATATTGTAAAAGTAAGGAATCTAAGATAAAATAATATCTTAGATTTGGTAGTATGACATATCCGTGACTATCTTTTGTCACCAACTAAAATTGGTAACTGTACTAACTGATAAGAGATGAACAGTGAAATAAAGTATGGTTAATTACATCAGCGTGGGAAAGCACCATGCAGTATCTCGAGGTTGCAGCGGTCTATCAAAGGAAACATACTTGTGTCCACTGGTTCATAGTAGGTTCTTCCGAAGGTTAACTAGCTTCGGAAGAACAAGTTCTTCCCAAGCCACTTATACTTCGTAATAGTCTACTTCTTCCGAGACTTATGCAGATCTTTAAGACTTCATGCTTCAGAAGTCATTATCTTAAAATCTTCTAAGTATTAAACCTCGGAAGAAGAAGACTTTGTCTTCGGAAGTTAGAGTTCCTCTTTAGAATTTCTTTTAGCCTTCTTCTTTGAAAGTGTAGCTTTTGCCTTTGGAAGCTCTTTCATAGTTGTACTAAAATTGTTCTAAGTATTTGTTTTGGTTGCTCTAGCCTTACATGATCCAACAAACTCCCCCTAGGCTTATGCTATCAGAACCTCACTTGTTTTTACTCTCAAAACCGTCAACACCAGAGAGAGAAGATACTTATCTATCTCTTTATTTTTACTAGATGTGGTGTTGAGAAGTTTGTACAAGTCATTCATAGACAGATTATCTAGTCTATTACTTTGAATTACATGCAACCTTTGTTGTGTCCCTTTGAAGAGAGTTAGTTAACGGGAGTTGTAGTCATACTCCTATCGAACTATGGGTTACAATTCAGGGCCTTCGGCCATTTGTAAAAGACTTTGCCTTTGGTGGTTGACCCTTCCTTTTTTCTTTTTCTCTTAGCTTTAACTCCTCTTCATTCTTGGCCTTTGTAGTTAGTTTAACCAGATGAAGACTGCTCAAATGATTATGATATGAGTAGCTACTTAGAGTTAGAGAGATTGGAGAATGGTTTTTTCTGCTAACTTGACAATATCAAATCTACTTAAGTGTAGTAGAGAAGAGGCATTAAGTATGTTGACTTCACCATTCTCTCTTTCCAAAAAAAATTTATGAGAAGAGTGTTTAAACCTCCATAGATTGTCTTCTTCCTAGCACAAGGGGTTGAGATGGTAGCTTGTCTCCATTCTAGAATCTAGTAGAGTCACCAACGTTCTTGTTAGCTTTTTTTTCTTCTTCCTTAAAAGAGTTAGAGTTTGTTGCTAAGAGTCTAAGAGCCTAGTCTAATGTTTCTCTTGGCAGATCAAGGAATTGTCTGCCCAGAGAACCCCTAGGCCCTAAGATAGCTCATCCAGGCTGTGCTTTGTGTCTACCATATTCTTGACAACTACAAGTTGAGCTTCTTCTTTTTCTTCTTTTTCCTTAAGTTTCTCCCTAGATGCCTTTTTCTCTCTTTTGCCATTGATCTTGTTCTTTGTGGAATATGCATAAGATCGTGTCATTATCATGAGGAGCTGTTCCTTAAGAGAGAATCCCCTACTTCTTAAGAAAGATATCCTTTCATTCCTTAGCTGTTGCTCAGCTTGCTCTTTCTTTCTCAGCTTTTCCTCCTCTAAGGCCAATGTTGCTTCCTCTTATTGTTTTTGCAGTAAGGTGCTTTCTCTAACTCACCAGCTCCTCAAGTGGAAATAGGAGAACATCTTCACTAGCTGGTCCAAGATTGACAAGCCTGTCAATGATCTCCACACTCTTTTGGTTGTTGATAGCCTACTAGTTGGCCACAGCTGCTTTGGTACTTGTAGAAATTATGCTTTTTAGTGAGGAGTCTACCTTTTCTCTTAATCTTTTTCCAAACTTTCTCCTCTTAACAGTCTTCATAGTCAACTTTCTTTTGTCTTTAATGTCTTCGGAAGCTTAAGTTTTTGGAGGTTCTTATGTAGAGGATCAGGTTGGTGGGTGGTGATGTGAGCTTGTTGTGATGAAGGTGTTTGAGTGAGAGGGGTTTTGAGAAAGTCCTCATATTTATCTAGAGACCAGTTCAAGGATTGTCTCTATGATACTTAGATCATCGGACAAAGAAGATAGCCCTTCGCAGCTTGGATCTCAGCTTTAAAAGATTGGATAATTCTTCCACAGCTTTGACTTCAGCTTTGGAAGTTTGTGGGAGTGCACTACCTATCCCAACTCTTCAGTTGTTGGGCCATGAGTATATCCCTTCAAAAATAATCTTAGGTTCAATTTGGACCTTAGTTGACCACCTTTTCCGTAGTGGTAGGTGATGCATTCAACCTCTTAAGCTCTTCAACTCTAAAGTACGCCATAGCAACATCTGAACTTGGTGTTAAGTGAGGAGTCCATCAGGACTTAGTTATGAACCTATTCAGATCTATGAGCATCTTGGGTTCACTTAAAGGATATTAGGAGGAGGCTCAGGGAAGACAATTTCTTGATGAGCAAGGTATCTTGAAGATAGTGTAGAAGGAAACCAAACTTTGTTGCTCCACATGTGTTTT